>JAQGAK010000265.1:0-105212 GCA_034696945.1 Lipothrix lubbocki
TTATACATTTTGAGAACATAAATTTTGAATCCTAAGCACAAAACAAGTTATTTGTAGTGATCATCCATTAAAAACATGTCTTAAAATTTGGTTTGTAAAAAAGTAACTCACAGTGCACACATATCCAGTGTAAACTTTTTCCGAGCCCAGCTGTCGCGGGCCACCTGCAATGACGCAAAGGTCCACCGGTGGACCGCGGGCCACTTAGTGGGCAAGCCTGATCTAGCTCCTATTAGCATTTGGTCATGTCCGTCGTCAATGATACCCTGATAAGATGGCGAGAGGAGTCAGAATAGACACAAGAAGGTAGAAAAAAAGCTATCCAATTCAGATAATAATAATAAGAAGACAGTAATAGAGGCATTGGATACAAGATACATCAACTTCTATTGCACTCATACACCATGATTACCAAGCAAATTTCCCTCTCGAATTACGCCCAGGGGTCGAGTAATTAAGCTGAAATCTGTGAACCTAAATCTCTTTGGATTCATTTTGTCATCATCACATCAAACTCCGAACCATCAATGGGACGATGAAACATATGTCCAAAAGTGCCAATGCTTATACTACAATCTGTACTATAGTCCCCTTATTCTCAAGTTCTAGCTTCATTCCATGCAGGTAATGATTTCCGCTATTATCTCAAACACAATGTAACAGCCTACTTATTATTGTCCACTCTTATTAATCCATATGCCTATACATTATAAAATTATATATTCTTATTATTAATATCCTATAAAATAATATATTGCAATAAAAATGCCTGCAACAAGACCGATGGGGAGGACAGAGAGAGAGAGAAAGAGAGAGAGAACATACAACTTATTAATCCTATAAATAAGTCTATAATAAATTCCAATAAATACACCCATGAAGCCGTTTCCAATCTAACCTGCAGCATTTCAACAGTCCAAGATCCTAAATCTGTAGGGCATATGTGTTAACATAATATCGAAATGGGCGAAAATAATAACAGGAAAATTAATAGCATCAATACCGCCACTATACACTACAGAGGTGTTGTTGTCAAGAACCTGGTCAACCTAGTAATTTTAATTCTATCAAATCAAAAACAAAAACTCACGTTCTATAATCAGCAACAATATATAATTTCTCAAGTTTTCCCCTTTAATAAGAAAACAAGTACACTTCCCTCATATAGGTACATGATAAAAGGAATGTATAATAAAACGAAGAGGATGACGACAATTAGCTCATGATTTAAGGTAAAATCCTGTGCTCCATCATCAACACTTCAAACAAGATTTCGCTGCCCAGACCATACGTACATCTACATGTAAGTACAAGTACAAACACAACATGATCTATAGCTTGTATTGCAAAAGTAAACATATCCATGGGATTGTTTACTAAACTAATCGTAAGTTCAACGTGCACACGGTGTTTGTCATTAAATTTCGTGCCACACTTCGTATATGTATTATTTATATAAATCACTTTTTTGTCCTGTTATCTCGTTGTGATTTTAATTTTTCAGCTTATTAAGCTGAAAATTAAAAACATGGTGTGTGTTATTTACTGTATATCCCTATCCCCATATAATTACATCTTATACATACAAATATTTGGCATTCCTCATACATACACTGTATTACTGTATACAGGTGCGAAATCAATGAATATACAAGTAGTTTTTGGGAACCATCCGGGGTGTTACGTGTGTGTGTGGAAAAAAACATTTACAGGCATTAATTACTATTACAACACCAACAACATATATTAACATGGAATGATACAAAAGTGAAGCTGAGAGAAGCTTACTATTTCCCATATCGATGAACAATATTCTCCTTCCTCCTCGTCAAAATATGTTAATAGCTAATAACAAGATGAGCAGTATGATGTATGAATTCCACTATTAAATTTACAGAACCACTACTACATGCCAATATACATGTGTATTGATTACCATTGCAAATTAGTTAACTACCTCAAAGCTACAGCTTTAACTCTCGTCTTCATAATATATAATGAACATTATTTTTTCACGTTCCTTCCACACACACACACACACCACCGAGAAGAACGGGATTCCCATTGGGGAGTTGACCAAAAGATTCCGCTGTACATATAGATATGTATAAACCCTATTATCTATTACAGCAAAAGTAGCTGACAACAATATTAAAATAATGCTCAAGTTTTTCGCCAACAACTTCCATTTTAACACCCAGAAATTGTACTTTTGACATTTTAGTACGTTCATTACACCTTCCAAGTCTTGTATATAACGATAGAATATTCCTTTGAATATTCCACCACCACCAAGAAAATAATCAGCACGCGCAGTTTATAAATACATCGAGAGAGCACTGAGTAGTATAGTGGAGTAATTCATTTTTATGAGTAACTTCTTAATTTAAAAGGTTACCGAAGTCATGAGAGGACTGGCATTACTACTAATGTAGGAAATCCATATATACTTATAAGTACATATATACTTATAGAAAAGGAAGTGGAAAAGGCTTGAGCATTGCCCAAGTGCAAGTACAGTAAGACAAAACTTGTTTGGTTTCAATTCAATATCTCTTCCTACTTCATCATCGTAACTTCATCATCTAAATTAGCTAAAAACTTTATAGAGATGTACATGCAAACACAAATTACGACCCACACCGAAATGTTTTAATTGCTTTATGAGAGGTAGAGAATCTAGCTCAGTCGCCACATAGAGAAGACGGATGGGGAAAAAGGAATTGGATTCATTTCCGGCGGGGATTTAGAAAATGAACTTTTCTATATCATGTCATTTCGGCGACACACGTCAAGATTAAAAGAGAATCAACTCAATTTCCCCATCTCCTCCATCATCTATTTCTTTAACTAACCTTATTCCGGCCTGCGACAAGCCTTTGCATGTAAAAGTAACTTCACCTTGTTTATGTATAAGAAGTTTTACACACGAACCCTACTACAGTCCGTCGGCGAAGGATCTTTTAAAGTATCAATTTCAACGTTGGAGAGATAGAAATTAGTACTTTACGATCCTTCACCGACGATTCATAAGTATAACAAACAAACCCTTTAACTGAGTGCATGTATTATGAAGCTTTAATTTATGTACCTCAAGCCATACTTCATGTTTATCAAGCCTGCCTAATTTGATGTCCATCAAAGCACTATTTAATGTGAAACTACCATAATAAAATAACGTGAAACTACTATATCCTTGCTTGTTAAACCCGCAGCGAAGAGGTTTCCATGGAAGAGACCCACATAGGCCTCCTCTGTGATAATGAAAAGCGAAGGAAGAGATAAAAGACGGAATCGGAGGAAAACTTTTGACTGTCAGTTCGTCAGGTTAATAAAATCAAATACAATTATTATTGAAAGTTAGAGTCCACCAAAGAAATGTGTAACTTATCAGAGAACAGAGGATATGAGGCGTAAGTATATATGCAAATTTGAAGTTACAAACCACAGAAAACTACTGAATCTCTTGCACAGTCTACTAATTATTACAGACGAGAAGCTTCAACTTGAGAAAAAATGACCATTCACAAGATTTATTTGACAGGATGAAGGAGAGGAAGAGCAATATAATGGAATAAAGAAAAAATATGAACACTAAAAGTTGACGTAGAGTGAAAAATTCATTGCAAATTCAATGATTACTTGATTGGCCAAATAACCCATATAACACTGTTGTAAATGCATGATAATGTCCGTCTCTTATCAATTCATTACTTGACAGAAGGAACGCGAAGAGGAGAGAGAAACCCCTTTCCTGTTCATGTCACACCAATATTATATAGGAATCTACGATACGAGTATGTATGACTGTACACATGAATATTTGCCATATAATAGATATGTACGTACAAAAATTCAGCGTATATACTTATATGGTAATTCCTCCTGGGATACTCCAACATATTCCCTATAAGTATATACCTATCTACATATATGTAGGACCTTACAGCCTGATGAGTTCTGTATACATTCCCTTAGTCAACATTAACTGATTGCAATTAGAAAGGCTCGCCACATGCCATCAAATCATTTCTTTATGAAAATGTAAATTCTCCTCACATATATTCTTTCCTGTCCACCTTTTTTCAATAACACTTAACACAAGAAAGAGTGTTGTTCTTTTTCCTTTTAATATAATAATACTGATCTCTTTCTTATACGCGCAATCTTACCTCAACGACAAACTCCTGACCATCCCCCCCCCACCTCCTACTATTTTCACTCCATGATGAACTTATCGAAAATGTCAAGAGAATAATAGTAATTAGCATGCCTTTTTATTCCTCCTTGTGTAGTTCCTGTCAACATTCTTACAGAAATACACAATTCACAATCTAACAACAAATAACAAAACAACAACAACAGCACAATAAAGACTTTGATAATACTTATAGTCATACACACTTACATTATTCCTACAAAATCTTTATCGAGCATGAACACATTTATCATTGGTCAACAGATATAGCATTATATCAACCAAAAATGGTCCGAGAGTTCCATCCTAACAATCCTGAACTCCAAAAATGTTCCCAACTCCCAACCTAACCATTCTCTGAACTACAAAAGTTTTTCCAACCTAACAATTTTCGACTGCAAAAGTGTTTCCAACTTAACTAACAATACTGAACTATAGTACTACAAAGGTTTTTCCATCCCAACAGAATCTTCAACCACAAAGGTTTCGGAAGGTCAAGTTTTCAAAAGTGTAGATACCTACAAGCGTTTATACTAAAGGAAAATTATATAAAAGACACTTATTCGCAACACCATTGCTGTGGATTTTCAACATGTTTGGCTCATTAACACCCAGATAAGCCAAGTATTCAAATGCAAATTAGGCACATTATTCTAGTTTCCATAAAGCTTGACTTTAACAACCATTATTATTATGTACTTATAGATACTGCGGTATTGCTTGTTGGAAAATCGAAGGTGATGGTGAACGACAAGTTCTACACACCATCGGGCATTTTTCAATTTCCTTATTTGAAATTTCCCTATACCTCCTCCTGGTGTATCTATTTCAAAGTCTGAATTGCCGAGCGTTGGTGGTTACTTAATAATATAATATAATGGAACTACTATAAGCGTAGAAATAAATCTTGAAGAGGGAAGGGAGTGAAGATATAATAATTACAAGTCGTCAGTGGACGGCGCGTGCCAAGTACCTAATGTATTGTGCCAAGTATTTCACAGTTTCCCTCGAAACTGGTGTCAATAAAGATTATGCAATGTGCCAAGTAAGATGAAGAGTGGATAATTAAATATGAATAAAATGTAATCAGTTTAAAAGAATTTGACCTTCCGAGTGGGTTCCGCATCCTTTGTTTCTCTTCCATGTCGTGGTTGATTTAGAGAGAGAGAGAAAAAACTGAATTTGTATTGAGCGTGAAAAGTTGGGCAAGTTAACTTACTATTTGTATACTTATATATTTTATATTATCCCTGGCTGTGTAATATGCTGAAGGATTCATAAGAAAGCCATTACAATTATGATTTTATTAGAAGACAATAGAGATTTAAGGGAAAAGTATCTCATCGGAATAATTATTCGACGCCAGAGACGGAACAATCGTTTAGCCATGAATAAAACCTCCTATTGATTAAAATGTTGAACTTTTGGTTGACAGAAAGGGTCAAGCAAGTACTGGAATCATTAATCAAATCACGAGAAGAGAACCAAACTGCATCTACCCGTCTAACTTGATGTTCAATGACTCTAGTCTTGCAATATACGCTAGCAACAAGCGAAAGCTAGTTTCATTACATACAGGTATATCTACTATAAGCTTACATTATAGAAAACTTTGACAGTAGTGGTACATATAGAAATACTTGTATGTAAATAGTAGCAGAAATACGTAAAAGAAAAATTTTAAAGTCTGGGTCTTGAAAAAACTGACAGGGAGTTAGGAAATAACACGTAGTCATTCAAGTATAACATTACATCCTCACAGGTATGAAGTCAATCCTTCCAACGGCTCCTTCTTGGTAAGGAAAATTTCATATTCATAGTAATTGCAGGGAAATAAAGACACGACTTTTAATTACAACTGCCAATAATACTGTGAGATTAACAAATTATACCTCCAGTTGTTTGGCATGAGGTCTTGCTTGATAGGGATAGGATAGTACAGATAGTATATGATTCATCATCCTGCGTAGTACAGCTATATTTATGCTTAGATACCCTATATAGGTAACCTATTATAAGGTATCCTACAGTATATGTATGTAAGAACTTATATGTCATTCATTGTAACAAAATATAATAATTCACTGCATCATGATGATGATGATGATGCGAGAGAAAATAGCTATAAAGACTTGCCTGGCAATAAATATCACGTTATTGTGTATTGACTCTTTTAAGAATTCAATTTCTAGCATTTGACTTCTCTCTATCTAAACATAAAAATTGTACGTGCAACAAATGTTAAAACAACATGAAGGAATTCGTTGTTAGAAGAGCAGAATATATAGATATATACATACATAGAAGGGGGACGGCATGATGGAGGGTAGGATCTCTACAACAATGTATCAATAACAATAACCAACCTTGTTGTTGACTCAAGACAACTTTAGACAATCAATACTCGCGCACACATTAATCGATGGATGTGGGAAAAGGAAATTGTGAAGCTAGTCACACTTAATTCAGCCGTCCCTACTCGGTAGAAATAGACGACCAAAGTGTGATACAAGACTTTTGTGCATTTAATTGTTGAATCCATTCATTCAACACAGGGCCCATCACTATTATACAGTCTACCTCCAATGTGGACTGTCAAGAGAGGTTCATAATGTCGAAAGCCATGTTGAAATTACACGTAGAATATACATAATAATTACATTCTTTTGTAATTACTGCTGGCAGCTTCATCTCATGTATTTTCCTATATGTCCATCATACTCCCCATCGGTGATTGTGATGGCATTGGGTGTTGAAACTATCTTGACATTTCAAACTTTATATAGCATTACATACCTATTACACTTTTTGAAATACAATGCTCCGATGTGCTTTACTGCACTGGAACTACAAAAATTAGGCACACACATGCACTGGAACAATAACTTCGAGAGGGATTTAGACTACGTTCCAATCAGTCTCAGTTCCAAAGGGAGGAGACTAGTAAAAGTAACCGGGATTAAGGGTAAAGACTATCAGACATGTTAGTCGAGCCAGCTTGATTTCATAATAAAAGCAATTGGTTCTGCAGGTGTTTGTGAGAGAGATATGCGGACATAGTAATAGTATCATGCTTTGAGAACCTAATGCATATTATATATAGTATACTTAACATATTGTACAGCAACAGGGATGAAATGAAAAAAAAATCTGACCTTTTTTAATGGAGGTCTGGACCTGATGAACTCCAAGATGATGGCATGGGCATCCTTCTTAATTCTTGGTGGTAGGTTTCCATCGACCATAACTTTGTTCAATTTGTACCGACGAGATCGAATGTCATCCATGAGAATTTCATAAGGTGTCAACTCATACTCTATCGGTGGGCCTCGGCTGCATTCATGGTAGGATAAGTCAACTTTCTTCAATTTCACTCCATTTCGTAGCTCACGGATAACTTGGACCCACAACCGTGCCTGCCAATAAAAGTTACTCATACAAACAACTGATAATTTATTACCCATATCTTCCGCACACTCACAGCCATCAACACAAAAGTTGAAAACTGTAGATACCCAGCCATTACTATTATACACACAGCGTAATATACATTCTCCTTGCATCTCCAGATATGTTTAACGAATATGTTTAAATATATTCATGCATGTATGATATATAGAGGACTCCTTGCATTTTATGTATGTGCAGTCACATAAGTAGAGTTGCGTGCACTAGCCCTGGCTTGTGTAACCCTTTTACTCCTATGGAATCTAAAGCAGGGAGGAAACAGGCCGTGGTTTTATAACAGACATTGATCATATTTCATAATAAGCCTTTGTAACTGCTACTAGTAGCAGTAGTAGTAGTCTTCCTTACTACCCAGTTATTTGGTGATGCCAAGACACGTCGGAAAAGCAGAGAGCATAATTTGAAAATGCCACTGCCACTCGCTGATAAACCCCCTAACGTGTGCATTAAAGCTGTATATATAGTAGGAAACATTCTATCGCACGATTCCAAACCGAATCAAGTCTCGTCGTCGTAGTATATGAATTTCTTTAGATGCACTTGGAATTCATATAATTATCATACAGACACATATTATTCATACACGATACACATACCTACATAGGATTCAATTTGTTAAGTACTGGTGGGATCAAGCCTGCTATTTACATAGGTACATGTAGTTAAGTACGTATACTTATATGTAATCCCTCTAATATTATAATGTATGTATAATAATACAAGTCCACACAGCTAACATATATATGAGCATACTCTAAAGGTATAAAGAACATTTAAAAATCACTAGTAGGTAAATTCATCCTTATCCAATCTGTCTCAGCTACGCAGGCTGTCCAACTAAAAGAATACGACATTTTGAGCATCACATGAATATTATTTATAAATGCTTCTGCTACCATTAGACACTTGAGATGAAGACAACGGACGACGGCATCCCTACTTGTAGTAACTTGCACTGCAATAACTTTTCCTTTCGTTTTTAATTTCTCATTCTTCCTTATAAATGACCTCACACTATCATTCACCGCAAGCTCCTTTGACAGCTAAAATGAAATAGGCTATATGTTTAATCCCTTTTACAACAGCAGCGGCCGGGCCGGATGCCTTGTTAGTGCAACATGCTATGCTAGAAATTTTTTTGGACGCTCTCGCTGAATTTTTTTAAAACATACGATCAAGCATCATCCTTTTATCCATACTACAGTCATCAGTCTTAACAGAAATTTTTAACGTATGTACATATAATCGTAGTAGTACAAGTATTTTATGTGTACATCTATATATACTTACAGACATATTTTACAGAAGCACGGAGTTCACACGTACTACCCCAATAAGATACTCCTATTACTATATACTGCTATATACCTACGCTTGTAGCTCAAAGCTAACAGTCTCTCAATGGGACACCTCGGTCCTCTTTCAGCCTGAAATCGTTTTGAATGCGTAACTAAAGTGACGGTGGTGCTGCAACTATGCATTTTTCAGAGACTGTTTTCTTTCAGGATATTTTTCTTTTTAGCCTGACCTTTCAAGTAATTAATCTTTTTAGTAGAAAATCCTGCGTGAGACAGTGCACAGACACTAATCAAAGGTTCAATAAAAAAATACATTCCATAATGGATAAGGATTTTCATTTTTTTTAAATATCTCCTTGCTATACATTCTACACATAGCTTAATCAAACTGTAAGACTCATCGGTACATATAATATTATATTCTATTATTTTATTATGTATATTATATTATTTAACGTCCCATATTTTCCCTTAAGAATCATTTGAGAGAGCTTGAGAAACATTTGATTATTGTATGCATGCGTTGCGTTGGTTCCTCTTCTTCTTCTTCTTCCACGACAACGCGTCAACCTGTCTGACCATCCATGTCTTATTCCCAAGTCGAAGCAGGAGAGAAGATGAGTGTTGTACAGGAGAGAAATTAAGATCACACGTGTAAAGCATTCCCCATCATATCAACTAGTCATCTTAGGAATAATAAACGAGCCTCAAAATCATTGCTTTGAATTTTCATTCCTGCCCGTCTTATACCTAGTCTTGTTGTAATTTGTGTGTGTGTGTGCCTGTGAACCTGTACTTATATATCATCCCTTCCAATTGCTCAAGTATACCCTCTCAGTCACTGAATTTTTTTCTAACAAATTTTTCGTCATTCCGCACGTATACCGTACAGTGGCTAAATATGCTACTAATGATTCCTCCCCATTAATATGTGAAGCAAGGTTGACGCTGTGGTACACACCATAGGGAAAAGGCCGATGAGCGTTGTAGCTGATTAGCCAATGTATGAATATATTTCATTTATTTTAAAGATTCAGTTCCCGATACCAAACAATGGTTAGCTTGTTGATTGAGCATGGAGATTGGTAGTAGAGATTTTTTTAAAGAAAAAAAGGAGTTTCCTCTAGTTAACGATAATTATTATTATAGTACAAAAGTTAGAAGTCTCACAACAAGAATATTACAATACACGACTTATTCGGCGGGTTACAAATGCATCAAGATAAATGGATTTTATTATGGTCAATGAATTAGGCTGATGTGATGGAGTCTATCAAATGTCTCGTCAGGCATGGAATTTCCATTAAGCACAACTCAACGATCTTGTTTACACCTTGACTTCGAGATAAATTTCAAGATAAATTCCTCCTTCGAGCTGAACTCGTGTAAATGTTTTTCTCACACACATCTATATATCGTCTCTATATCAAAGCATAGTACCAAAGAGCTACTAATATCAAAACATGGTCAACCTTGCCAGTGCTTGCAAGGAAACCCGATCATGTATTCCGACATTATTATTAATATTATTACTGACTATGAGATAACACCTTATGGGTTATGGATATAAGAAAATGTAAGTATCTATAAATTTTGTAGAAAATGAAAATATACAGATTATGTAGGCTACATGAGAATATGAATGTAGGTGCTTCCCAATTAAAAAAACGGAATTACACATATATATTGAGTATTATTGCCACATCCTATATACAAGGCAATTTTTTGATGACCATCAGCTCGTCCTACTGAAGTCAAAGTACATACATAATTACACATATACGGTGCCTGCCAAGCTCCTGACAGAAAGTGAATGTAGACAATATTCTTTTACTATTATAATTGCACAGAAGGAAATAAATGGCTTGTCAAGTTGGGCAATAAAATAAGGAAATAAAAAGTACATACCCAGTCCGTGAAGTTAAGTTTGTCTAGGTCCGGATCATGATCAAGTAGAGGACCCACTGTATGATGGAATCCAGAATGAGATCCGGAAGAAGTGAAGGTTCGAAGCTGTTGCGTTCCTTGGGCAACTTTCTGAAGGAAAGTGGACAATTCTAGGGCTTCAGCCACTAAAGCACGGCAGACGGCTTTGTAGTGTGCGTCCGCCGTAGGGCTACCTCCAGTGCTGTTATTACTATTCGAAGATGTGGATGTCCCATTGCAGTTCAAATGGTGGTTGTGGTTGGCACTCGCTGATGTTGAAGAGCCCAACCGCCGCGTGCATATCTGTAAAACCCATAAAACATGACAATCAATCAAATCAATATTCACTCATATTTGAAGAAATCCCCTGTTATGTATATTACTGTATTAGGATGGTTATGGAGGGATAGAGATAGAGAGAGAGATGGTATATACGTGCGACGTAGGAAACAAACATTAAATAAAAATATACGATATATGTCATCCTATACAGCTCATTAATCAATAAACCACTTTTTAATATGGATATTATACTACTTTCAAGCATGGTAATCGTGCATACATTACCATCCGTAATTCCTGACTCATCCAACGGTTGTAAGTATGAGCTCGAATAAAAATTATGAACTATCTTCTGATCCCTCACATTTCAAACTTGGAGTTTACATTCCACCAAATAACAAACAAAGCCATGTAACTAACTGGGTTATCATTACCACACACTCTTGAGAGTGAATCGCTCAGTTGGACATCTCGTAAGCCGAGAAATTCTCTCTTGTGTGTATATACCTACATGTATTTAATTTTGATGGCTCATCGAACTTTCGCTATCAATTTTATATACTTGAATATATATATTTATACACATTAGTCGAGAGTTTTTCAACACAGAAATAATACATCATCTTCATATTTTATCCCAGTAGTATTTAAGTCTTCGCCTAATCCTCATCACGCTAAAGGAATTGATGCCGGGGGAGAGAAAAGGAACAATCTCAATAAGTCAGGCATTTCCCTGTGTTATTTATTTTCTCTCTCTCTCTCTCTGCATCTCTTGCTCTCTGAAGACAGAAATACCTACCCTCTGTGTGTTCCGTTTGTATTATTGCACACTTATTTTAACTTTATTTCTTCACACTTCCAAAAATCAAAGTATAATGAGCCAGCAAAAATAGAATTTCTAATCTAATGAACGTCTTGACTCGCTTCCCACCCATAGGATTTGCCTGGTAAAGTTGTTTACCTCATGGTAACTTATAATTGGATGTTGAGCATTCCATTCAATACAAACAACTTGTAGGAGCTTCTTCTTTTCAATCTTCCTTTTAATGCATAGAAAGGTAAAACTTAAAGCATTCATCCACACAAACACACATACATACTACATACCAAATCACTTGGTCCGCTTTGAATTCGTATCTAGCGCACTCTCCAATAATGACAACGTTCATGATTTTCCACTTCAACAATTGCCTTTTTTAACATTCATCAACGCAGTTCCCACTAATCTCTTCCCATGGATAGGTTTCCGATGATAGGAATTCAAAAGTCTTTAAAGCATGAGTCGTTATACTGACTCGGTAGTTGGAGTTGGAAGGAAGCAGAAGCCTCCCTGCCACCATGAGGTGTGCGTATATATCATGGGAAAAGACAAGTATATGCAAATTTACACTTACTACCACTGCCAACAACAGGCAGTGGCGAGCTTTTCTTCCAACAGATCAACATATTCCTTGTGTAAGATTCAAATACAAATAAACCCTCTTCAAGCTTTAACTTAATAAACGAGATAGGACGTCAATCCCTACACCATAGAATTTACAAATGTAAATGAGGCTTCCATATCAATGCATACATACACACCAAAGCTTGTATAATGTCATGTGTATTAAACTCAAAATGCACATTTATATACTTGCACCCATACAAATATTGTATTATATGGAGCACTGGAAGGTTGATATCTATCTATATAGACTTTAGTAATAATACCATATGTACTGATGAAAGCGGTAGGCCTGCCCTACACACAACTATCTACACATAGATACATAATACCTGGTCAACACCAACTCCCGCCTGTCCATGCAGATGAATTACGCACATACATACATACATAAAAAGCATAATACCTAGTTCGTTCTCCTTCTATCAATGCATAAGCTACAACAAGCTTATAGACAGCATACATAGCTACATGTAGCCAAGAAGTATAACTTTAGTTAAGCTACCAAGTTGTTACAAGTTCTTTAACACACGGACGGGATAACAACAACGGAGAGGAACAATGCAAACTACAAAATGTAAACGTTGTCGATGCAGCGAACGTCGCACTGTCTGATAATTGGAGAAGAGAACACATATGTACATTTGGAATCAGACACAAATCCATTGAAACTGATTACCCTATTATTAAAATTATCATCGCTGCCGGCGATTGCAGATGCAAGTACAAAACAAATGATGCCCTACTTCCAGTCAGTCCAAGAGGACATCTAATCGTAAAGGATAAGTGTTTCATCACCGAGAGGAACGCTCATCTAAACACTGTCCAGACCGCACTATCCATCATTGCTATTCTCTGTACAGCGGAGTATTATATGCATATACAGGTTTAGCATTCAAGATATTGCGTCAAGATAAATTCAAAGTCAGAGCTTATTCAATACAACGTAAATATTGTATAGTTGGCTCTGCACTAGTAATTATTCCTATAGTTGTATTGTACAGGTGAATTCTTCTCGGTTGTAAAGGTCTACGAGGATTTCGGGGTAGAAAAAACCGACAAACGAAGTCGTTTCTATAGTAAAATTCCTTCAGTTGAAGTGTCTGTGTGTGTGTAAGTGAATGTGGAGAAATGTAGATAGATATGTACAAAGTATTTCTTCTTCCTAATAATACAATCTATGCATGTGCAGTTGTTACGTATGTAATTACCATGGAGGAATCTTAGTGCATGCTTGAGTAATACAAACTTTTTTCCCTGTCCTTTAGTCTTCATACAAAATACTTTTGCTTGGCTTCTTTGCATTTAACTATCTCACTGCTGAGTCCAAAGAATCTGTAATGGCAAACATGCACATATAATTTCCATGGATAATGTCAAGTTTTCAGATGGCAATAATTACCCTCCATCTACATGGTCCACATTAAAAACAAACGCTGGAATGGAGGAACAGCCCAATTTTTTTTCATTTCTCTTAACAAAATATCAAAGCTGTAAGCATAATACAAAGTACATACAGTACAGATGCTCCATTATCATGGAAAGGAGTCTCAAGAGAAATTTCACAGGCAAATACAATACAATTAACACTGCCATGGAACGCTAAATGGTGTGATGGAAAAAGCCGACGGAGGAAATTTCAGGGTTCTTTGCACACACAATGTCGTCGTTTATTCCTATAATATATACATACTTTATCAAAAATCTTGAGTGAGAAAAATTTTGCCCTTATGAGAAGACTGACCAAGAACTTGAAATTGGTTTATTAGCAATAGCATAATAATGATACATATAAATATAATTACTACACATATGTATTATAAAACTCAAATCTTCATTAAAGCTTCGTAGAAATTAAATTTTATTGTCAACCATATAATTAATTGTATATACCATGCACTTCTATAATAAAACTTTACAGTTCAAAAGTTGATTTTTCTGACATTAAAAACCATAAGGTTGTTCAATAAAAACAAACAAGACAAAACAACAAGCTTTTAATAATAATGCATGAATCTACAGGGGATTTAGATAATGCTTGTAATCTAATCATTTTAGTATAGTATAGCGTAATCCCACAGGGAAATATCTGTTCAAAATACTATTTCACAGGGATATCGACAGGATGAATAACGTGTAAAAATAATAATCATAATGTATCCGATAATGGTTCCACATAATTCAGGAATTTCGCCAGCGGACTGCCTTATATACTATCTACCATCGGCCAATAGATTCAAGATTAAGGAAATTTAGTGAAAAAGCATACGGCAACGTCAGGACTGCCTGTGCTCGCCATATAACTTAAAAGACTGGTAGAAGGGGCATGAATAATACTAAATACCAGTAAGTAAAAGATGTTGAATGCATAAATGGTGATGGGCAATCACGCAAGCAATAATTTATGGAAAGCTATCAGCATTCTCGGTCCAAACTTATACGCATAAATGTATAGTTGAAGTTATCATTTAAGAGTAAAATATATTCATTAGCACATTACAATTGCATGGTGTGGTGCATGTGGAGGGATATTTGCATGCTTATTTTTACAATCTTTATCGATGAAAATAACTGATCCATGCTACCTACATATACTTATGTATAGACAAGTGCGTGTGTATGGGTCGGTAAATAATTTCCGTCGTTTCCCTTCACCGACTTATCTATACTTGGATCAAAAACATGAGGAATGGCCAGGGCGAGTGCCAAAGAGAGAGAGAGAGCGAAAACATTTTTGAGAGTCTTCTTATGATACACAGGAATACAAAGGTAAATGCAAGACTGGAGGCAACCAAACCCATTTCATAATAATAAAAGTTCCTTTTCATTACTCGTCCACAACCCAGAATGTTCATCTTTGAGGCCGCGGAGTACGAGCACGAACGACGCTGTAGCATAGCACAAGTGAAATGGATCTAAATAAGTTGAGACATATCCCAATGATCTCCTAATCCTCATATACACAACCTTTCACCGTCTAAAGTAGATGCCTCTAACTTGTGTTCAACACACTACAGTCACTAATTGTGTATATATATGGTCACTAGTTCCTTGTTTGTTACATCATAATAACATGGTACAACCTCTTAGAAGGAGTGACTGGAGCTAAGGAAGGGGGAATACATCAAAGGCCGGGCAAATTTAAAACCAAAGGCTCACATATATAATTACACAACCAATCCATAACACATACATTGTCAAGAAGCAGCTACAACAACAACAACAATGTGGTATTAGTCAAATTCTTGTATCTAACAATACCAGTAAGTGTGATATACAACGTGAGCATGATTGCTGGGGTAACGACGAAGGATCCTGCTGGTCATGAGACAGCGCTTCACAGACACACAAGTCACACAAGACCTATATGTATATGTATGCATCTATCTTTTATATAACTTCGTTTCAATCACTATGTACAGTACAAACTATAGTAAAGATACACAAGCTTAATAGGAATCTTAAAATACTAGTGCAGTTCAATAATGTGAGTAGTTTAGTATAGCTACATATACAGGACAACTATTAAGATATAAACAGGTAGTATACCTCTACCTATTTATAAGTATACTACATTTTAATATTATAGAAGACTGTATCTGCATATCTGAGAGATGTTAGAAATGAAAAGCTGCCGACTTAATTAACAATGAAATGAATTATAAAGCTAACCCACCGCTAGTGCACTTCAATGCTCACAAGATTTCAGCTGCATCGATTAAAAACTAGAGTTTGAGTTTGGCCGGATGGACGGAGCACAAGTTCACCTTGATAGACTTCACGCTCACCTTCCACATTAATTCACTTTCAATCATTCCTTTGCCAAGTTTTCCAACGTAGGCTTCCATGTTCAAGCTTGGATATCTATAGGTGAAGACTTTTGTATGGCATATTAAAATACTTTGCATATCACCAAGTATGCATTTTTTCAACCAGCAGCGAATCAAAGAGCGGACTCCAAAAGATATATTGCCTTGCTCCCACAAAATGGAATACAGAGTAACATATCAACGACTACTTATTACCATTTACCATATATAAAAACATCAGATCAAGTGTGAGTACGACTGAGCCTTATCACCCATTCGCTACCATGTAATGTAATGAGTACAAATGTATTTGCATATATGCACGGTAACAAGAAACATGGGTAAATGATATCATGGAGTGATGTTATGTAAGTGGTAAAATAATATAACGTAGATGGCAACTACGACAAACGATAGTGACTGTGTGGATCATCGCCAAACAATTACAAACAAGGATAAATTAAACTTGAAATACCAGCCAAGCTCATCTAATTTTATCGAGCTTACCTTGAGAGAGTGTTACATAAAATGCAGTTTGCAAGCTTGTATTTAAACTGGACTCATCAGATGTATACAGCGTGAACTCTAGTATATACAAACTCATCTCCTGTGTTCATCCAATAATAATAATATTGAATTCACGTGCAGAGGGAAAGAAACGATCGACATGTCCATAAACAGCGAGCATTTTTATAAACAAAGTTATATGAACAAGTCCCAAATCCATAGGATACCCTATACTCTGGTGACTATATCTGCAACATAATAGTAGTAGTAATTGTATCTACTACAACCTGTACTAGTCAGTTCTCATTGTCTGTTAATTCGAGCAAAAATCCAAGCTGCTTTATTGTAACTGCTTGGATGTGTGTGTAGGCTATTAAATGGGTGAGCCCGCAGTGTTCGTTTACTTTTAATATTAATACTTGAAATATATACATAATATTTGAGATATTTAAATTGTACACAAAAAAAGTAAAGGATTACATGTGTGAAAAAACAATCAAGTATAGCGTAACATGTTATCTGTTATAAACATAAACGAAGATACTACATAAGTCTAACCGTAAGTTACACAGTTTCAAAGAATACCTAATCAATTTCAACTTAGTTTTTCTGACAAGTCAGCTCATTTTGTTTGAAATGAATTGCAATTTATTCCCGTCGCTGAACAATTTATTGATAGCCTGTCCTTCAAAAACTTCCAATCCATTTTCGCCTACTTGTACAAAGAAAACAATGAGAGCATTTTATTATCTTTTTCTGAACAAATGATATTCATGAGACCCTCCAGCACATGATTACTTGTGTATAAACTCTACCTATATAGTATAATGTAGTAGTATACTAATTATCTATATTTATATATACTTATATATACATAGTTCATTGTATATCTAATAAAAACAGGAAAAAAAATCTGTCTCAGTGCAATAATCTTAATGGCGCTCCGTCTTACATAAAATTGATAGGAAAATTATTTTTCAAAGGGGATTTTTTCCTTCTAATTTTCTTCAGGGATTCATTGATTGCAAATTGCAACAAAAATATATCTAGCCCTCTATTAAATTCCCATCACTCTCTCAAACAAAAATCTCTTTCTCATTAATCTCCTTTACTATAGATCATTACGACAATGTAGCATTCTAATTATTATCAGCAGCGCCAAGGAAATAAAAAGTTACTGCAACGCCTGCTCTGCTCCTGTCGGTAAGCAAGACCCAAACAATTACAAATTATAGAATATCCTATTAATTGATGAAAGGAAATTTAAAAAACGTATATATCTGTAGCAATAGGATTTAAAAGCATATACGCAATAAATGTATAAAGTGTTTATAATTTTCCATGTACAGACACTTGCGGAGGAAATTATTCCAAATAGCTTCCTTTACAGAGTAGTAATAGTATAAGTATAAAAAATTTTGCAAACATATAGATATGCAATGCAAAAAAATAACAGTATAAATGCAAGAACTTTACATAGTAATAAGTAAGTTGATTATCTCTGATTGCATAACAATAAAACCATTATTTTTCCTCTAACCTTTAGCCCCGCTCCGTCTTATTGTCTTCTTTATTGAGCTAAATGTTCTAACATTATTGGCGTGTTCTTCAAATTTTAAACTGGCAAAGGGAAAAAAATTCTTTCATAATGTAAGTATAATAATATTTAATCTTAATAACCAAAGAGATACTTTAAATTTGCATGATGCATGCAAAAATCGACATACGGAAGCAAATTTCCACATGACCAACGTACCTGAAACTTGGCATTCTTTTGCAAATATTGTTAGTAATTTGACGTATGACCATAATATACTATAGTAGCTTATATTGCAGAATGAATGCTCAATATTTTGCTTTTATTCCATGCAGAAAATTTTAATACACACACACACACACATACACAATCATACTAAAACTTGTATCTACATGTGAGGGAGAAAAAAATATATTTTCATATGAAAGGATTCATATTTTTTCTTTCCGACCTCTCCCTTAAAAATTCCTTTGCATTATATAAACAGCAACAACAAATGTGAGCAAATATAGCACGATGAGCCTTCAAACCTGAACATTATTAGGCTGCATCCGGTAAGGTGATAAAGGAAAAAAACAGTGCAAATAATGGATTAAATTATCTCCTGCATTATTCTCGTCAACGTAGATGCCTACCCATAAACATGTATTGTATATATTATTTACTTCAGCAGCCTCACATCCAGGCATTCATTCATATAATGCCTACACACATATACATACACCTCCACACATACTTTAAATACCTATACAGATGTCATATACATACATATGAACACATATTATTATAAGTATAAGTACATATCAAGTATATATGTACATTATTGTGTAAGTATCTCGCGGAAACTGCTCGAATTTGAATACGATACTACTAGTATAACTTAACGTGACTATGGGACGGGCTCCCACTATAGCTCTCTATCTATAGGTATTGAACTAATGAAATATACGTTATATTTACAGCTCTAACAATGGCATCACAAGGCTATATTATACACTAACTCAGGAAATAAATATAAAAGGTGTTGACTTAAAAATCTTTCTCAAATTAAATTTCCACATATTGTATACGCAGCCCATCCATCGTAATTTAGTGACTCACGACTGTGGTCGCATATGTGGACTTTAATAACGAATTATGATTCACATTATTATGCTCCCACATTTTAGTATACATACCACGACTGCCGTTAAATGTTCATCATAACACAATCGACATCCAGCTTTAAAAAAAACATTCGGCATTTACATCCATGATGCTATACTACAGATACTTATTCCTATTTACTATACACTACTTTTAGTAGCTTCCTTGGTTTTTGTTGCTAAAAATGATAAGCTTTCCCCGCTGCACATCAACAACTTTAAGTGGTCCTAGTAGACAAATTCAGTGATATATGACTACACGCGGGGTATCGACTAATGTACAGCATTTTCGAGTATCGAGTATTATAATGTATAGATAATGTATAGCAATTGAAGACATAGAGCTTTGGTGTACCAAGTAATAGTAATAGCTTTAGTATCAAGTAGTAATGTACAGCTTGAACATGTATTTTTCCTCCGCTTCAACAGTTTTAATTTCATGTTTAAATAAATTTCTAAACCGTGAACACATAGTACAAACGATTAGTCTAGGCAGTAGATTTACACACACACACAAGTTTGACATGAGCTAGCTACTGGCTAACTAACAGGAGGAGTGTGTGTGTGTGCGAGTGAGGAAAGTCCTAGAAATTACTGAATCAAGATACATGGGGATGATAATAGGAATTTGTGCATACAATTGAATTAACCCAAAAAAATGTGTAGAGAGAGAGAGAGAAGGAAAATAATTTACCTCCAAGATACTGTCAAAGTTAAAAGCTCTGGTGCTAATGCGGTCATCATCACTGTCACCCGAGTCTCGTTCAATTCCTTCATCATCTGTCTCTGGTCGCTCTGCAGATTCACCTGAAAATAAAACAAAGAAACCACAAAATGTTAAATTTAAAAACCAAAATTTTCTGTTGTCCCAACCACAATGTAAAAATTACTATATAAAAGTGCATTCACTTTGTAGCATCCAACAAAATAAACATAATCATCGTGGGTAAAAAAAAGAGAAAACTACACATTTTGCATACATAAGACTTAAGCACAATACACAAAGTATATTCTATGTGGAGATATACATACACACAAAAGATAAAACCCTAACTATTACTGTCAGTCCGTGAACCGTAAATCGTCTATGTGTTCAGTCATGTCCCTCCAATTACACCCATAAACAGAGAACAAGGCTAAATATACTATTTCTAAAAACTAAAGACGACTGACCACTCTTAATTTTCTTTTGACTACTACTATATACGCTATATACTATATTACAATATAATCGTCATTGTTGCAAGGCTTCGAACTTTAAATGTAGTCATAAAAGCCACTTCACAAAGTTTATACGCTCTTTATTATATATGGGAGTTAAGATTTGAAACTGTGAGTGTATGCATAAACATAAGGCAAAATGACAATACGGGGCTTGATGAATTCACCAACTTTTCCAAGGAAATCCAATTGTATTGACAAAAATGAATTCCAATAAATGAAACTGTTTAAATCCAATTGTATTAGCGAAAATGTAAGTATGTCTATAATGTCTACTCAATTTCTATAATGTCTACTGAATTTCTATAATGTCTGGTGAATTTCTATAACGTCGACTGAATTTAAGATCGTCTACTATACTACTTTGGCTAAGGTCCGTCTCAAGAACACAACAAAAAATTTCGCTCTCAATAACCATATAATGCTGACATAGTTGCTGCCGTGGCTGGCTTGACAGGGTTCATCATATGGGAAATGTCAAAAGAGAAGAAACAAATTGTGATTCACTATCATCATCCGTGGATATAGTAATAATACAAGGCAATGAAATGAAATGAGAAAGCATTGTCGCATGCTTTATAATGAAAAGAAGGGGACTAATTCCATGCATAAAAAAACTGTATAATAATAATAATAGTATATAAATTGAACAAAACAACGACTTTTGAACAGTGAAATCACATTAGTAAATATTTTTTACCACAATAAGTCGGTCGCCGGACAAGGTGATTTGAAAAGGTTTCGTTTTTATTGAGTAAATGATTCCATAGATTGATATGTGGATTAGCAAAACGACGTTTATACGAGCGTGGTCCATTGTGTACACAGTGAAACCCCGTTTGGACGAGTAGTCAAAGGGACACATAGATTGCAGAAGTTAACAACAGTCAAAGGTTTCGTATGGTAGCAGTCGTAGTAGTAGTAGTAGTAGTAGTAACGTTGTAGTAAAAGAAGTTGAGCAGAAATTCGATGAAGAAGAGAAGAAGAAGAAGAGAAGAGGTAAGCGTGAATGTACATACAACAAAGAAAAAATTATTGTATATACAAATAAAAAATTACATCTCATTAAATTCTTATGTGGTATCACATTCATAAACGTACCCCTACAGTCTCTGCGAACACTGACATTCCTGCTTGACATTTCAGTAAAATGTACTAATTACTCAAAAGACAACATGATTTATACCTTGTCTAACCAACTAACGACGACATCGTCGTCTTTCATCTTCCATCCACTTCACACTAAATGCATCTCTATGCCTAATCTAACCTCTCGTGAAAATTTTCTAGGCCTCGTCGTATCTTAGTAGTGTAGTAGTAATAGTAGAAGTAGTAGTAGTAGTAGTACTAGATATGTAAACAAAACACACTAGATTTTTTACATGTCTTTATTTTAGCACAAAATGAACTTCCTATACCTTCTTATGTACATGTTTACCTTGCTAATTGTACGCGTGCAGATACCAAAGTATGCACAAACACTCATACACACCATCCTCTAACCTGATTATATGACTTGCGATTCACTTTTCACTGATTTTAATGTTCTACAAAAGTTTCTTTTTCAAGTCATTATGCCAACGTAAATATGATTTTCATGTCCTTTAGTTCAGCTTGTACGACACTTACAAACTACTAAAAGACATATTTGCAAGCTTGAGTGTGATTGTAGGACTCGACATTTTCAATAATAATAATAATAATAATTGTATATTTGCGAACACTTCATATCCGGTACTAAAGATGAAACCAAATACAAGTTAACCATACCTGGCTGGCGGAAAGAAACGAGACGGCATTAAACCATACATGGCGGAAAATGAAACAAGAGAGCATTAAACCACCATCCATACCTGGCCCATTTAATATGCGTGAGCTCCTCATACCACACTCTAAACTAAAACACGAAACTTTTAAAATCGATGACCCAACAGAGGAGAGTACGGAATGGTGGTCAATCATATGTAGATATATGTAATTACATGTATGTAGATATAGATTATGTCTGCCAAAAAAATCCTCTAATCATGACATTTCCACCACCCAACATGATAATCCTTGAATAGACAGAAGACAGCAGATTTCTTGTGGACAGTCCAATCATGTGAATCGTGTACAAAACGAGCCAAAACAAATTAGTCAAATTGATACTGATCACACACACACATCTGACGATACTCACTCACATCTTAAGATACATCATCACAGTTGGGACAAAAAGAAGGAAATGTGTCTCTGCAATAATGTTGCTGGTGTGTGTGAATACCTGGTGTTCTTACACCTTCAAAACGGCTCTCTACGGCACATTATTCTCCCTGCTTCATTTCGTATCGGCAGAGTAATAAGCAGATGCACCACCACCACCATCATATACCTTCTTTTATCACTGTAAATACTTCACAGTCCTGCTATAGGGACATGCAACGTGTTAAGTTACATCTTGTAACTTTATATTATTACAAGGAGTCCCCATGTTGGATATCTATAAATTCTACGACTAAACAAATAATTGTCAGATCATTTTTTATTTACACACCAGTTTTACACGGAATCATATGTGTGCACCCGTGAACGCTCCTAATCTGCGGATACATGTAGTTTAGTAATAGTAAGTACAGAGGCAAGTACAACTACTGAACCGTTCATACTTTTTGAAAAATGTGGATACTCACACACACACAAAATGAATATCTGCAGAATATGTGTCCTAGGAAGGAAAACAAGAATTTAGCTTATGGTGAGCATATAAGTCAGAGAGTCGTCGTACGTATGTAGCAGCAAATCTGGACCCAACCAAACCAGAATCAAGCTATAGTCAGTCTGAAATAAAGAAGTTTTCTCTCTCTTGCCAAATCCTTTAAATCTTCACAACTATTTGTCTAACGATATGTGTTAATAGCAGCTCACGTAGCAGTAAGTTACCGCACTTATAGTCTACCATTTTTATTTGCGTAACGACAGGAGCTTCGTCAACGTCCAACAATGTCTCTATGTCTAGCTCTCTCTCTCTCTCTCTCTATGTCGAAGCCCCAGCATCTCAACAAGCTCTGAGAGCACAATCAAACTGCCTTCATTCCATCGAATTGAGCACATTGTAAATCAAAAGGATCATCAAACAGTTTTACACTACACTAGAGAAATATGTTACTACTTCTTGGGTTGAAGAATGTGGTCAGGATAATGGAAGTCGTACATGCAACGAGGAGTTTTGTACACTCCAAACCATACAATTTCCGACATTCACACCAGAAAAAGAAGTCTAGTCGTCGTCATAGCCATTTCGTCTACACCATATATTGGGTTTATAACTCAAAGACATATTGAGATTATAAAAGAAAAAACAATTGAGATTATAAAGGGAAAAAACAACTGAGATTATATACCACTAGAGAAAAACACGTTGGGTTTACACCATAAAAACATATTGACATTTAAAAAAAATAGAGTTTAGAAGATACATTAACAGACATATTGAGATTGTATGTATGAGAAAAAACGAAAAATAGTTTTTTATTTTTATATTTTTGAGTATTAATATCACAAAGGATTCCACATTCAATATCATGAGGCCACAGTAACAATAAAGAGCGGAGGACGACAACACTAAAACCACAGAAACTAGCGATTAGATGTGCGTGTAGGTTAATCTTTCTGTGTTACAGAAAATTAAATTATCATTTGTCTAGATATTTCCAAGGAATTCCTCCACATTCGGGACTCCTGTGAGTATAGTGAACTTGCTACACAAGTAAATTCCGATTCGTACAGTACTCCCGTACTCGGTTCCTATGTATATGTACATCTGCAGATAATATCTATTTCCAACAGAACAGAGAGCAGAATATTCCCTGATTCCAAGGAATATTTACACCAGACATGATCGGACATTCCTCAGAAGCTTGTACACCGACCCCAACAATAATAATGAAAATGCCATAGAGAGAGGGAGAGAGAATAGAAAACCGCAGTCCGTCTGCTTGAGGTTCACCTCTACCACAAACCACATGGAATTATAGATACTTGGAACTTCTGTCTCACTTCGGTTTTTCAACTTACATACACAACGACGACAGTAATTATGAAATCAGATTTGACATTTTACATATATATCCATGGTATCAAATCCCAACGCAACTTTGCACTCATAAATTTTTTTTTAATTTCCCCATTAAAAATGCTCAAACATGCATAGTGAGTCGCTGCGGCTAATTGTTAATTGCTGTAATAAAGATTACAATATTGGAAAGGTTAATTCCTTGAATGATACACTGTACAAAGAGTTTGTTACCATTACAGCATTTACTATCTATGCTATATATTTACTATGCTCACTCTCTTTTGAATTTTCCACTATAGGCAGGCAACTCCATCATATTTACGGTTTCCAAATAACTCGCAAGCCCATATCCTATTATACACATGTACATACATAGTTAAGATATAGTAGTACAACTTTCCTTCTCTCTCCCAAATTATTCCCTAAAAAAATTGAACAATTGCACATATTTTCACACGCTGTTGCATAATTGTAAAATGAAATGTCTTGCTTATTAATAACGCTCTTCCCTTCTGAGCAGCAACAGCAGCAGGAGCAATAGCAATAGCAGCAGCAATAAGGAGAGGTGGAAAACCTGTAAAAGCAGGAAATAACAGAGATTGGACGGAACTAATATCCGTGGTTAGATGCTTTATACAGGTGTGCACATACTAATACGTAATACATATTAAACATTAATTATGGAGATACCTACATATTTTACATCTGCATATATATATATGTATATGCACTGCTCAAGCAGGAGCAAGACTAATCTAAATGCAAGTCTGCACTTCTCAAGTGCTGCATATATACACATACACTATTACTTTTGCACACTGCAGAGAAATATATTCTATGATTAGCATATACTTATACTTACTGAATTCTTGAGCCATTGATTACCATGCAAAACTTACTCCATAAATATGTATTAACATAGGAAATATGTGCATATAAACATCATATAGTGTGTACATAACGCATAGTTCCACTTGGTTGTTTCCGAATACAAAAAAGTTAGCTAAATGTGGCTTCATCAGATTATTAATGGTTTTTAATCCCTCCATGCAATTTAGAGTGTTGGACAATTGGAATATCAAGCTAAATCTTCCACACCCAACCATCTGTTTTAATTCACCTCAAAGCTATGTACATAATCTATTTTTTGAATCCTCCAACAACAACAACAACAACAACCATTTATCCATCTCCTCAGTCCTCAGCCTCCCTATATCCAACTACTATGTCCCATTCCTTCACCAGCTATTATCATCACTTCCCCAGTCATTCCATATTATAATACGTAATAATATGTACCGTAATATAATCAAAATAATATCTATGCTGCTTGGATTCAAACTACTACAAGGAAGGAGAGTCGGATTAAGTTCCAATCAAATCTCCTTATATCATTATAAAGTATTGGAAATAAACTATCAAGCGATTCAATTCACAATTATTATCAAGTTATTTCTGACAAAAAAAAGCAAACAACTTTTGAACGTTTACACTCATCCTGTTCCAACTTTGTATTTAAAAAGTAGAAGTACCGTGAACCAAACTGGTTTCAACTGATGCTGCACAAGTTTTTGCTAACCCATGTAGGATAACATCTTCACTGTTCTATTTGTGCTATGTACAATAATATATGTTCCCGTGATGTGATGTCCTTTTAATCTTGTATCATTGAAAACCCTCCATTTCTGAGACACTCATGATCTGTTAAATGGAATATTTCCAGTCATTCCTATCTCCAAAGCATATATGTCAGAGATACAAGAGAATACACAAGCGAGACACTCGGAAGATGAGACACTAAACCAAAAAAAAATACTTTCAAAACTTGATGCTTATGAGAGAAGAACTGGATGTTGTCTATTATATTGTCGCATATATGACTGCGAGATTGCATCTACTATATACAACCAAGCACCTTAAAAGCCTAATTGTCTGATCAACTGACACCCAAAATAAAAGGAATCCGTTTCAAGATCTCATCCCACTGGCCTTGAATGATTGTGAGTGCATGGGATGATGAATTATTATTATTAGTAGTAGTAGATCCAGACATAACGCAGCAGCAAATCATACTTCAGTGCAGTCATAAGTGTAGCAGCACATGCAAGTACATATATGTACAATGTTTTTTAATATCCCCCCATACCTTGATTCTTATTCCTTTTGCCACATTTATGAACCACATAGTTAACTCATATAGCCACAACAACTAATTTGTCTCGTCAAATTGGATCCACGATGGAAAACGTTACATTCAGGTAAAAATGGAGCGATTAAAAGAATAATACAATTTAGAGGAACATGAGCGTGCAATTATTCCGTAATGATTTCACAATTTTAGAGAGTCATAAAACAACTTCATATATTCAAAGTTCTTGTGTGTGTGTGAGTGTGGAAGAGCCACACCGACCAGTAATTACACGAACTCAATGCATTTGTTAACTTACTTCAATGCATTTGCTAACTTCCTTCAATGAATTTGCTAACTACCTTACAGTAAAATTATTAAAAATGTGTAGATCGGCAGCAAGATGCATGGAAGTGTGCGTACAGTTTCCCTACATTCCAAGTAATTCCGTGTGCCTCTAGAAGACACAGGAGTACTGTGTTTTGCCACTACTAACGACACATAATATAACATATAAAGTGTATAAGTATTCCTCAAAACTCAAATGAATGGATAGTAAAACGGACGTGTTATCATCTCTAATTTGTCTACTTGCGAGGATTCATTTACTCTACAACTAATTGACTGCCATATTCAGGTCTCTACTACTGCTGTCTTCAAGTCTAAAAACTCATTAGTGACAAATAAAAATTTAAATAATGGAAATCTCTTGATACATGTGCAAGACAATCAAATGAAAATTTAATTTGCATGGCAATTCTAGCCTATGTAGCAGTAGATTGCCTGCCTGATCCTTATGGGCGCAAAAGTTAAAAAGTAGTCATAACAATGTGTGTACGCATGGTACAGTTCACTGTTAGTACTACACTTGTCAAGGTAGCTGCTATATACTACTAATCCTTTCCTTATATTACTATTACTATACTACTAATACTACGGCTGCCTTGTCTCTCTCCTGCCTGCAATCACATTACGGATGATTAAACTCGGCCCTAAACAAAGAACAAACCCGTTGAATTATGACAGCATTATTTGTACTCAACATCATATCATGCCAGGAATGCCGCAACTTTGTTTCCTACCTTCTCTCGACGGCGAATGCCTTTATACATATAGTAACGCCACTACTACATATGAGCAACCGCCATCCACCAAAATAATCTCCAAGCCCCGTCCACCAGGCTTACAATTAAGTAAATACCCTCAAACTCTTGTTTCGCTAAACAAAATTTGAAGACAAAGAGAAAGAATGGCAAAACTTGCACAAACAACCAAGACAATAACGCCCATCTTGAAATCTCTTGTTGTTGGTAGCTCATAATCATAATGTCATATTTTAAAATAACAAAAAATATCTTTCGGAAATTTGCTCGTCATCTTCAAGACAAATTATGAGACTGTTTTAGTGCCTATTTAGTTCTTCCATCACATAGTCTGCAGCAGCTCCAAGTTTCCATTTTACTCTTGAAAAAGAGCGCGTCTCTAGAAAGTCCCATAATTTTCCCCGTAAATTCTCTCTTTCAGAGCAATAAATAAAGCTCTAACGATTTCTTTGCAAGAAGTTTATATGACCAACTAGCCGCATACATACCTTGGACATTTAAGTCTGAGGTAATAGGCTGTGAGAAGAGTGAGAGAGGAAGAGAGAGAGAGAGAGAGAGGTCTGAGCATTTACCAACGACTATAATATATTCATTAATACAAGCCAACCATAATTGCTGGTTACTTTGCTAAAAAGTTTGAGCAATGTAAAACGAGCAACATAATTGTTTTTAAACCAACAAGGATCAGATGTGCACATTCCGTAGCCTCCAATAACCAATTTTGTCTTAAGTCAGACTCATTGAGGGTGTATTACATTACATTGCGGGCTAATTACCACAAGCCACAAAACTCTTTCCCATCTTTCGCAACGTGGTTCTCCAAAACCTTAAGTAAATCAATTGATCAACCCACATCGGAACCATCCATGTGATTATTTATTACGGGCAATTATAGATGAGCCAGTGTGAGTGATTAGCACATGACTATCTAGTCGAGTTTAAGTACATGCATAACTTAAACGGGGCTAAAAACAACTTTAATCGTATATAGGAATGATTCCTCGAAGGGGCTATAGGCAAGTTGCGTTTACAGGATGGAAGAGAAGTAACAGAAAATTGTGTCAGCGCCAACAGTGAGAGCTTAATTAGCGGTTTAAATTGGCAAGCCCATGAAATGTGTTTAAGCTTGTAATCTAGAGAACCTAGCGTCCTGAATCGTCTACCTTTAAAGTCTCATTTTCGTGAAACTCAATAATTGCCAATATTTACATGCTCTGTACCTCTGAAATGAAGTACACCTCAACTCAAGAGTTGCAGTACATTGTTTAAAACTAAATTATAGGCTTAAATTCCACACATAAACTACAAATCATTTAAAATTTATGTTCATTACAAAGCTCACTCTACCCATTACGTATGCTTCACGAAGTAGTATAAGCTAATAACTGAGCGGAATTATTTAGAAAATTTCGCAAAAACGACAATTTCAAGATTCACAACGACATTCTATTACTCTAGATGAAAAAATTTCCTTCAATTTTGCATATCGTCTATGTGGCGTGTGCCTTTCATTTTATGATCAGGATCCAAGGCAAAATCCATTATTATTATTATGAATTTTTAATATTTAAGCACCGAATTGGTAGCAATCGCAATCACGGTGGCATTGTGTATTGAAGTAAATTGTTGAGTCGAATAATGTGAGTTTAAACCTTAAGAACAGACAACCTAAATGGAAACCCAGTCACCTAGGAAGATATATGACAGTTCAAACATTGTAAAATGGTTTGTTGAAGGCAAAATCACCAAATAGTAAAGGAAGATAGTCGTTAAAATATCTTGCTCTAGTAAAAAATAATTGCTGGGGCCAAGCGAAGCAAATAATATTACAGGAGCACCTGTAAAAATCTATATGGAAAGAGTATATATATTAGGTTTCTCGCTAGTTCTCTGATTGCCACACAAATGTCATGGTGTCTACCACTATATGCTTCATTCAATAGCTTCAAAATAGTAGTAGCTGATGTAATAAATCACTATTACATTACAGAGTTTTGATTGCTAAAATTCCCTGGAAATCTCTTATTGTTGCAATATTTTTAATGGAATATGTTCATACTCAAAGGGATTCGATCTTCTCAAGAGAGGCTAAATAAACTCTCCTTCCATCTAGATTGCTTTCTTTACTTTGTAAAAATAGATATAGTTATATATAATATAGCTTTTGCATATCTTGTATAACATAATATAGGTATATGACTTTCTAAAAAAATCATTTTATCCATTGTATTACTACATGATATTGTGCGAATTGTATTTATGGAGTGTGCAACGTTTCGACGATAAACATAGTAAATAGACGTGAACGTAAGTGTTATTATAGTGAGTGCTAAAGTTCCGAATTAGACTCTTGACTTTTAATGTATGTGCTGAATGCCGATGAGACAAAGGGAACCACAATAATTAGTCACGATGTGAAACACTGAACTATCAGCTACTCGCTTGTCTCGTAAACTTATTACTATACTATACACTCAAGTCCTACACACTTTGAAGTTCCTGAATTTATTCCGATCCTATCCATCGTGACACGGAGAAGCCGCGGTTAAAAGATATCAGAAATATATATAATAATTAGATACTGATAAACCCATTCCATCAAAGCGGCTCTTGGATTGTAAGCTATACATTACGCTACATCTTTAATGTTTAAGATATTGACATAAATACTTTGTAACGTTCCCAAAGCCAAGTCACCCAGAAGAGTAATCACGCATGGAGTCGCACGTATGGCGCTGAGAGACAATAGACTTGAGAGCAAATAACAATACTTGCATACATGTCTCATTAACACATAAAATGATAATGATTAACGACCGCGACCAGATAACCTAAGCCTCATAATAATATAGAAGATACAGGATTTCTGCCATAGTCCCATGCCATACTGATCCCACCGACTTATATATATTTAATGTATTTTACAACTAATATGACTATTCATGGGTGCCATTAAGGTAGTAGATACATATATTGTATATCTAGCACAGAACAGAGATTTGCAATGCCAATACTTTAAGCTACAACCTAATAACATTGCATATAAAAAGTCAACGCATATCATTGACACCTTATATATACATATAATAATAAGTATATATAAGTATATTACATACAATGGGTACTTATAGGTAAAATACTAACAAGTATTAAGATACACAATGTCAGATATGTACTTCTCTGAGCTATTTACCAGCGAACGATATGGCATATCAAAAAATGGTCCATGCATAAAATATTTACACACCAACGGCACGGCACAACGTTAGTTAGATCAAATGGTCCATGCATGATTAGTGTGGAATGAGTTCACTGCCATTCCATTTATTATCCCTCATTTTTCCCCACACTGTAATAACTTTATCCATCTTGGGTTATTTGCACAAGCGCAAAAATTTATAACTGCACTTGAAAAATTAATTGAGAAATATTCAAGAGTCGTGTGTGTGTTTACAATAAGGGATGATGAAAATCAAGGTGGTGAATCTCTCCCCATGAGAGTGCATGGTGTCAGCAATAAGCTTTATCTCTCTGGTATTATATATCACATAAATACCTTCTTCTTACAATCTTATTATTTTTGCACCTCCAATGAATAAATACAATGCTAATCTGTCTAATTGCAAATACAATACGCAAACATTTATACCTTTGAGTAGGCACCGTAAGACAGTCGACTACTTTTTGCTAATAATCTAGGTTCTTTATAACTACCATATAGATGTATCTACAGCATGAATATTTATACACTCTTCTTCCTGATCTGCCAATAAGGCATATCCACATATGCCTTAGAGTATAGATAGATAGTAGAAACTTATAGAGTATAGCAGACATGCATAAGAGAGTCACTCTGTGAGAGAGAATGTTGCATGGCTATAAGGTTATAATGTGGCATGAAGAAAGACACTTCCTTACATGCAGTTGTGTTAATTCGTGGAATGCATCGTCAACACAGTAATAACCCAACCTATTGCAAACTGACCTAATCCTCTGTCGTACATTACTACATAGCAGAGAGGATATAACACTGAATTAGTTATTAGATCTTCGCCATTCAAGTCCATTGTTCTACACACGAAAGATATTTTGGTGTCACTAATTATTAAAACTTTAAAATATAAGTCAGAATAGATTTAATATACCTTTGGGTAATGTTTGTCCGAGAAAAATATAGTTATTTTGTAAAGATAAGCTTCTACAAACAAAATTACAAACTACACAAGCTTCACAATATATGTATAGGCTTGCGAATCGGCTCACGGCGCAGATATTTTTCTAGATCACATCACCCTTGCAAAAATGAAATTCCGTGGATAACTAATGCTGTGAAAATTGTAATCTAGGTACCGCAAGGCAATAACAACTTTTGAAACTAACTACTTGGACCGACCAATGATGAGGGAGACATTGATTGCATAACGAAACAACAAGGTAAATCTTGGATCTGCTACAGCTAAAAGCCGAGAGAGAGAGAGAGAAGTGCCATAAAACTAAACGGTGTTTCCAATTCTTTCCTTCGTTTCAATGCATTAGCATCATAATAATAATTTTCCACCTTAAATGAGGGAAAAGATTAGAAAAAAAATAATTTGAGAAAAGAACAGAGAAATGAAACTTTGCAATTTACTTTAGCTGGTTGAGGACGTTTAAATTAAGGTAAGAAAAATAAATAGGTAAAACGCCAACGCATGAACCTGTCCTTCCATTCCAATTTATATGTTCTCTTCTGAACAATTCTTCTGAGTCACGCTCCTTTAAGTCATCAAAGTAAACAGACCGAAGGTTTTCAATGTAATCTAAGTCAACACTAAACAAGCTTCTGACTTGAATACTTGTAACAGCACGTCCTCATCCCTTCGTACACTCCATCCATCACATTGTCCTCACCGACAATTTAAACTCCTAACCCTATCAAACATTTGTTGATTCAAGCTCCATGCCAAAGCCACATAGAAACTGTAAGTCCATGATGCCACGACTGTCAGGCCTTTCATTCTTGAAATTAAACGAGTATAAATATACTGGACGTCGTCATCAGGCAGAGACCATCCACTTCACTTGCTATATTTAAGTTGCTATGGCATGTGAGTAATAATAAAGAACTGCACTGCTGTGCTCACCATAAGTAATACAACTATAGTCATGCAACTATACTAAAACCTTGCACTATGTGAGAGTGGCTTACAATAATTATTATTGTGCTCATACATGTACATACTATATATAGCTTGGATATGAGACGGACATCTTCAAGACGAGAAAGAAGAAAAATATTTCAAGTCGTTTCAAAACCGGGGAACGACAGGAATCCAGAACAGACAGTGTAAATATAAATAGCTAGGAGTCTATATAATGCAAAGCATTATTACAAAGTCAACTCGCCTACTCCACTAACCACAATCCAGGAATTTAGATGCAACCTTATACATCCCCACTTGCATATAATATGTAAGCATGTAAATAATGAAAATGAATGCTTGTTTATTCATGTGGCTAACTTTACACATTCACACAATACATTAGTATGGATGCAATTCCACCAAAGATTTATCGTTCGTTCGGTCAGCGCTCGCCAACGACACGACACTGTCCGTCACTTAGGCTCAGAGACTTCATGAACCAACAACTTGTCCGCTTTCAAGTCTACTCTACTATATACATACTATTATACGGTCTCACATCCTCACAAGTAGTATTTCCAAAACCTAAGATCTAATACATGCAACGATTCTTGACGCGGTCAGAGAGGAGGGGAAAAAAACGAAAGATCAATGACGAACGGAACCAACTTATGTAGCATTAGGTTAAAAAAACATGCATTGTCCACTCAACCACATTAACTGCAACTCAATGTTACCAAGACAAGTGAATGTGTAAGTGAATCCTCAGCATCACAAAAACCCCAGACCAGACTACTACGTAACATAGTTGCAGCACCTACTTATAAACTCTTCTTGGATTCTCTTCTTGGACAAAACAGTCGTACTTTTAACAACTCTCCGTTTTTAAAGCAGAGGAGAGTTACTCTCACACTCCCGCATCTTTTAAACAACAGTCAAAGCCATAGGACAAGAACCATTCTGTATTCATTACTATTCCAAATGACACAACTCTTCTTCTCACACTCTCCTTCTTGGTGACTCTTTGCAGCCAAACGGACACTTATTTTTGATCTTCCTTTCGAGAAATTCCCCCGCGAGAGTTAAGTTGATTAAGGAAGATGGAACTGGAGACCCGATGTTAGTTGTAGATATAGGGTGTGGCGTACATGTGCCCTACAGCGGGTGGTATGTAACTTTCTCATTAAGCAGGCCTTTGCAGGGCCCTTATCTTCCTACATGTACATATAACCTAAAGCCCTAATATAGCTTAACCCTATACTATAACTTAACCCCTCCAAACTTTACATTTTACCGAGCCCACATTCTAAACACTATATGGTTGTCCAGAAATGGCTTCTACAATAATAAAGAATATTGAAATTTCTTCGATTAAGGAGCAGGCTGAAATTACTCCGCCTAAGCATTAGCATTCACAAACTTCGGAGTAATAAGAGCGTCATTACAATAACAACGCCAGTTAATAAACAGTGATGCTATATGGCCTTTGATACAATCTGGATGGACTTTATAAAGAATCTGGACGCATTTGATTTAGAAACTGGACGTACTATGTAATATATAGAATCTCTTCTGGATGCATTTCATACAGAGATTCTTTGCTCAGTCAGAATTCCTCCCCAAAAATATACCAGAGAACGCTTTCATTGCACATTAAATAGGACCCTCCACGAACCACACTAAGAATGCGCAACAAGTGTCAAGTAGGTCTGCATGAAGGAGAGGAGACAATCTATCGCATCTCCTCGAGTTCTTGAACCTTGTCAAAGTATCAGGCAACAACCACACTACTACAGTGTGCATTCTTCTCAACAATTCCTCTTACAATCCCACACATACACACATAGTATTGCCGTGTCGAAGGTAATAAAATGACGTTGTAAGAAAGTATCTACACATATACTATACAATGTTTTAAGGTAATCCTAGGTACACAGAGAAGTAGTATTAAGGTATTTTTTGTTAGTTAAATCATGTACAATCGAACAAGAAAATGAAGGCATAAGATAATATACACCAACAGCAACAAGAACAACAACAACAAGGAGCATTGACAAAAACTGGCAGGAAAAGATTTTTTTCGAAAAAAAATTCAATCGCAATATTCGGTAATCAAAGGATCTCTCTATCAGTAACTGATTGAGGAAGGACATGACATGAGAAACAAGTTGGATTGCATCGTTTCCAAAGACGCTGTAGTAGTGAGCAAAACTCTGCTGATTCATCCTTGCAATTCTCCCCTCCTCCATAAGAAAAATGCATGTAAACACTAGAGTTTTTAGCTTCCAAGTGATTTGAACAAGAACAAGGGATGAAGGATATGCAATGCAGCTGCTATAGTTGGATAGATGAGAGTAAAAAAAATATTGTCGACTTAATATATAAAGGATAGGCCATTGAACCGTATTTCCTCAATTTCGCAAGTAGCTAGGCTCAAAAATAGTTTTTAAGGGTGAGCCCATTCAATTTACACGTACCTACAAACAATATATACGTATGTGTATAGTATAATAACAATTTGAAGTCCCCAACGAGAAAATCCTAAACTGAATTAATAACACAAAATCACGTCTGATACAATTTGATCACTATTTTTTGCCCAATTCCTAGCCTCTCTCTCTCTCTCTCTCACGCTCTTTTGTCTATTCAACAAGAGGACTGTAATATGATTAAGTGACTTGTTCCCAGTTTAGAATGCATTGTTTGTCATTATTATGGTCACCAATAATTATGTGATGGCTTATATATACTTATATATAAGTATCTATATACTCTGTGGATTCTCATTTTGTGCACAAATTCATCCAAACAACTCTTATTTCGCCTTCATAGAAACTCAAATCCTTTCACAGAGGATCCTCGCTTGTCAACCACATCGTCGTCGGCGGACCTGTTTTCGCATGTACACGGGAAACAGTCTCTGATGATACAGGATGATTGAACATACAGGGATACATATTACTGAGGAAGGAATTATTATACATTGAAGAACTGGGGTTGTATCCTCCTTTAATGTGAAACATTGTATTGTGGAGGAATAAGATATATATAAAAAAAATTCAAAAAATTACTACCAGAACTAGTATACATGTTATTCCATTTGATTCGGAACAATGAGGAATGGAAAAGGATGAATATTCATGCACTTTGTGTTTTGTTGAATAAATTCAATAGAACAGCAGCCGAAAGTCGTGCTTGTTCACTTTTCTCCTTCACTTGAAATCTCGAACACTGCTCCAATTTTATTTTCTTTCTGTCATGGTCTTCTGCTACCTAATTGTCAATATAGGAGGCTTGTCTTCTTGCCTCCTGCATTCACTCTATAAGGCTGGTTTGTTGTCGTTCCTCCTCTCTTAACTGTTACATTGCAGTGCACATTGAGAAGGCTCATGTACATAAACCGTACACAGAAGCCTCTGACTAGTTACGTCTTTTGTCAAGAAAGAGAGACGACAAGGATGAAGAAGAAGACAAGGAGAAGCAAGGAAAAAACATTCGAAAAATTGATCGCTACTTTCGTATACTATATTCCTATAGAACTTTACAATAAATATGTGTGAGTAAACGGGAAACAACGTAACATAAACAAGTCAACATGGAATTCCTCAGCTATACTTATTCCTTCTTACCTACTTCTCCACATCTCTTACATTTCCATTCAATAAATCATTGTCTTGTAAAATTAAAAATGGAAGTCAAAAAACACATTATTTAGAATTGCACATTCCATCTCTCCTACTTCCATCCGTCCCAGCAGCCCAAGCCCAAATGTTAAGGAGCCTTTTCAACACAAATTACAAGATTACATATTAATGCGTAAAATTAACTGACTCCCTAACAGCTTGTTACTATTGAAGCGTAAGCGTGTGTGTGTACGTATGTATGTATGTAGATAGATACAAATAAGTAAATTCAGCCTTGCAGTCAACCAGCAGAAGGTGAATATAATTTTCGTGTATAACTTGTTTCTGCGTCGAGATCGAGACGTGTGTATCACGACGTTCAGAAGAACGAACGGCGAGGATTCAAAGCAGACAGTTCTTCCTCCGAATTCTCATACGCAGATTTCCTATAGACTGTAACCAAAACATTGCAGGGCTTTCGGGTTATGTCCTAACTCTTGACTTGAGGTTTAGTTTTCATTCATGTATCTCTCTATCTAAATTATCTCTATGTGGTTTCGCTTGTAGTTAATACCGTCTACTAGTTTTTATATACTACCGCCAGAACATGCTCTATAAAACAAATCATGTATAATTTCCAAAGACTGTACTGACTGGATGATTTGGAGGAGTTATAATATAGATGAGGAGGAGGCGGAGGAGGAGGAATAACGAGAACGACGACGACGATGACGACAACAACAACAAGAATAAGCAAGTTTATGTGAAAGAGTATACAGTAACCCATTCAATTTCTTCCTTATAATATATATTTTTCTCGGGACGCCAACCCATTTCGGCGAAGTTCAAGCTTTTATTATCAAGAGATATGAAACAAAAACGAGGAACGTTCAAGAAACTTGAAAAGCACTCACATTTTACTAGAACATTATATATGATGCCGATAGAGTGAACAGTATGAAATGTGTCAGACAATGATAGTCTTATTATTCATTTGTGGTAAAGGAGGAGAGTACATACTTGGACTTGTCTCACATACATAGGATATTTGCAATCGCAATGGATTTTAGAGGATTCAAGATTTTCAAATGAAAAATCCAAGCTGTACACAGAAGAGAGGCTTATGGGTGCCACAATGTAAAAGATAGATGACAAAGCGGATTGGAAACAAAAGATCTGGGCCCGTATACATCCCAAATAAAGTTAAGCCTACTACTCCGATTGGTTGCATAGGAGACAATCTCAGAGTATCCTCGCAGGATTAGCACAGCTCACCTTATAGCTAACAAATTTATTCTTTATCCATGAGAATTATTATAATGCCGTGCTTGTACTCTTCTGTGTGTTACATACACTCAGCTCCATGCTGTGCCTCTTAAGACGATGAGCAGCAGCGTTGTGTTTAAAAGACTTTAAAGAAACGGAACATTCTTTTACCAGTGTGCCTTGGCTTGTACCAGCAGCAGTGTTGTTCACTTGTATACCAGCAACGTCAAAGACTCGTAGTCGAGATACACTAAACTCTATAATAAGGAGGGGGACTTGGAGATATATGCTATAGATAGATTCTACAGATAGATACATGTATAGATATAGTGTAGAAACCAAAGAGAGGCACGAAACTCAATGATCCGAACATGATTCCACACATTAAAAGGGGTCATACTCTGAGAAAGCAATCTTCCTTTATTATTGCAAACTAAACTGAAAGAAACCTAGAAACTAAGAACTAAGGAAGCATGTAGGAAAATACAAAGCTGACAATTTCATTGAAGGAATCGAGGAGAGAGAGAGAGAGATAGAGACAGACAGACAGAGAGAGACCGACTCCACCACCGCGGTCACTCATAAACACTTGAGCTTGGAGAAGAGTGTAGCTTAAAGGATTGCGCTGAGGAATAAGTAATATGCTAGCATGGCTATGGCTAGCAAGTTGTTGCTTGAATGTAATAAAATTATATGCAAATGGATTTTATGCTCTTGAGGAATGTAAGCTACAAACAACAACTTTAGAAGAGTCTTTCTGTACTGTGCTGTGTGTGTGTCTATTGCAGTTCCTTATCCTATGCACGGAGTGATTCATACATTGCAGAGCCCTGGCCCACTGCAACCAACAACCACGAGTGTGTACTTGCACTTAAAAAGTCCGAGAGGCGAGAAATGTTTGTTGAATTAAAACATTAAAAGATTCTAAACATAGGGCTAAGTAGGTGTATAGTATATGTGTGTGTGTGTACAAGGCTTTCAACCTAAACACACTTGTTTTTGGTCAAGAGACCTTAACATCAAATCCAAATTGCACTGCAGGTCTTCACCCATCGAATGCTACGCGATCATTACTCTGCTTGATTTTTTTTTTCAAATATCACTTGGTTGAGCAAATGAACAAAACCATTATTATTAAATTTACTTAGCATATACGAAATAGTGAACTTATACACAGTCTGCATAATAAGAAAAATACATACATATGAAATGTATACGCTGCATATATGAAAATGCATGAAATGCACACAGCAAATAAATGAGAATAAATGAAATATATCTCTCTGCATATAAAATACAAAAAAAAACATACTTTGCATATGAATACATGAATTTATACAGTGCATATTAAAATAAATTGATATGGAGTCAACTAATTCAAAAAGGAACAAGTGTGTGCACATAATGATGCAAGTAGAATGGAGTTGACTATGTATGCAAAATACTTTTCAACTCATCACCACCGTCTCAATTTAAATTCCCGAAATTGCTAAGGTGTGATGGGAGGAAGTGCATGGGAGAGTGAGACGCTAGGCCGCTAGGCGAGACAGTAGATCAGCAATTTTAATTTTCAAGCAAACCTCTCTTCCTTTCAATAGTCTTGACAAACAAACCTATAACGAACCTCCAGCTATAGCTCTTTTTAAGTTGAAATTAATATGGAGAAGTAACCCTGGCCATCACAGATTTTTACTAAAGCTCAGGCAAAGAAACTAACTGTCCAACATATTTTTTGAATGAATTAAATAACGATGTAACTCAAATCAACTATATACATACAAAATTGCATGCGTGTAAGTCTGGGTGTGTGTGTTTGTGTGTGTGAGGCTGGCTAAGCAAGTTGTACTTTATAAGAAAATAATATCTACGCATTTATGCAAATATTAAATACGAACGGTTCTTCTCTGATTAATCAATGATACAGGTTCTTTACACGTCCAACTGTCACTACTCAAGTCATCGTCAGCCACGCACAATTGAATTCATCTCATCAAACACTATCATCCTCATCTGCACACATTAGAGCCGTCAAATTTCCCTTTTTAAGTAAAGCGTCTGTGGCGTATCTCTCTGTACACAACACAGCACACTCGAGCAAACCCTCATATGTATAGCCAAAAGCTTCGTCTGGTTCGGCCTTGTTCTTGCATTTCCGAATTAATGACTCCTTAATGTGCCTGGTCCTCAATTTTGCAAATTTACTTTAGGATACATATGAATTTTGACTGTTGCGTGTAAGTTGAAGCTAAACTTTAGCCCATTACCATCTCTGTCAAATTCAAGCCAGGAGGTCAAGTAAGATACAAAGATTTTCACCATTTTACACAACTTTTCCTCATGTAAAGACATTCTTCTTCTATGATTCTCCTTCCACACACACAAACACACACACGACACAAACGCAAACACACACACACACACACAAACACACATAGACATATCACCTCAATAACCACAAATATACTTAAGCACGTGTTAAATTAAAAACTCCTAAAGTCATACATTATGCTCTACCACTAAAGTCATACACTATATGCTCTATACTACTAAAGACGTGCGCAAGAAAGGATCCAATACTAGAACATGAGATTTTCATTGACAGCAGTCTTCACAAGTCTATAATCTTCCGTATCATTAGGACACAAGATATTTGATTATTACAACTGTAGGTATAATTGCTAAGGAAAGTTGACCACACACAGGAAGAAGAAGCCTTTCCCACACACGTAAAGTTATTTTCAAAACATTATTAGTGATTTCAGCTCAACTCACATCATGTAATAGTAAATCATCATCTCCATCCTGCCCTATACTTGCATATACAGCTATTAACATTATCATTGACGTTCTCATAACTTTTACGCCTATAGTTTGAGCCGGTTGGAGAGAATGGATATATGTGAGTGTCCGTATTTTTACACGCTTGCTTACTTTTATATACTTACATATATGACTCAAAAGTTAACCCTACCATAATAATGTATGCTGGAAAATAGTGGCTTAACAACTTTGACTTACGCGCGTGCCATAGCATCTCCACACACAATACATGAAACATACACGATACTGCCGTCCGTCACACTACATACATACAAGCATAATATGAATTCCTCGGCTTTTGAAATATGACCAGATTCTTCCGGCCGTCTTTGATTCTTAAATACATATTGACTTAAAGGCAACTGCTGGGCTAATGAATATTCATTTCAAGATACTTTTCACACCTCGAGCGCCGTCCCCAGTAACTTTTCCACAAGAATGAGTCAATGTGTGCTGTTAAAAACAAAAGTGTGGAGATATACGACCAGAGGAAAGTCAATGCAGGACACCAGTTAAATATACATAACAAAGGGAACTGTACACATCAAAAACGTGCAATTTAAAAAAGCTTTTACAAAAAGATGCAACTTCTCAAAGATTCTATACTCATAGACATGATGAACTAATGAAGGAATAACAGTGGGAAATTTGCTATCCTTTAGTTTTACACTAATTCAACTACACGGACACATTTTACCTTTACGCAGATGAGATATGTTATACTTATAGAAACACTCAACGGTCCCAGTGCACATTCGGATGAGTCATAGTCATTGTTGTTTTTTTTATTATCAGCTACAAGTACTGGACATTAGTAAAACGTATGGTTTATATATATGTATATGTATTAAACAGACAGCAGTGGAAGTGTGTGAGTCTCTCTTGTTTACCTCCTTGACTTTTAAATGATTTCATGCAAGAGCGGGGCAATGGAGTGCAATACCTCACACAATTTACCTTTGTGTTTTCTATATTCCTAATGGCATGTCCATGACTGCATTAACCTGAACAATATAAGTCTGTTATGTGCATTCCTCCAAAAAAAAGTATTTTTCTATTCCTAATATATATAATGCTTCATGAGTCGAGGAAAAACCTCGTTGGCTTCTTAAATACCTCACAGAATCTACTTTACTCATTCATATCGATCAAATGTCCTGACTTACAACACTGCCACCTTATCACGTATATAGACTTGATTCTTCACAGGCTATACGAGAGAACCGAGCAGCACACATATTAACCATTTAAAACATTAAGTATCTTTGACGCCTTTTCAATGTATGTGGAAGCAGGACCGTGTCTGTTTACAGGTACTACTACTAAATGCAAACTCATTCACAAGTCCACTGTAAAAGTACATACAATACAAAAATATTGAGTATCTTTTTGCAGACATGAGGAATCCCAACACAATCTTTTTGGAGAAAGTCTCTTCACCTTAATGCTCTGTACACAATAAAGAACACCTCATTTGTGAGCTTTTCTCAATTTTCATCTGATCTCTGCGTATACATAAGATTTCCTCTGGTTCATAAATTCAAGGCATTAAGCTTCTACTTTTATATTTCCATATAGTTATTCTTTCAAATTTCTTCTCGATTCAATTAGTCCTTCCGTTCGTTTGACTTTCAGAATCATTCGACAGCATCCAAATGAGACAAACACAAGGAACACACACACTAGAGTGTACAAAATGTAACAATATTATACAAGTCAGAAGACAAGCAAATCTATATGAACAAACAACGTTACGACCGGCTTCTCTAATTAACTTACGTGAAAACATGCTCATATATATATGGGAAGTAATATATTACAAACAAAATTATTTTCATGTAGTAATTATTACTTTTCCACGTGGATAAATTCAATTAAACAGATAATACACGAATGATATCCCGTGTTGTGTAACATTGCGATTCATTACCCAATATCCGCCATGGATTTCCCTAAACAAATTACAAACTTTAGAAGGCTGCTTAAAACTAGTAGTAGTAGTAGTAGTAGTTAGTTACAGAAACCTGTGAAATAAATTAAATCTTATAATTTATGCAAGTGTCTTAACAACATTACTTTGAATTCAGGGTAAAACGGGATGATATAACTAGATTCCGCACCACAGGTTCAGGATTTTGTATATAAAGTCTATAAAATCCATGCCAAAGACCTCAAGAGAAATGACTTTTATTTTAATTACCCCAGCAATGTATGCATACATGCATATATCTACATAGATAAATACATACGGCAACAACATAACCTGTAAATGCATGAGCATAGCATAGTGAAATCTGACGCTAATTAAAAATCAAGTAAGTTTTTTAATGTTACGTCATGCTCATCATCCCCTCTCGTCGATAACAAAGACTGATTGAAACGCAGATATTTACATTTAATATCTAGGAATATTAACCTCCCATATGACATAAGAAAGGTTGAAACGTCTTCCTTAATAACGATTTTAAAAAAAACCTTACAACAACCCTGCAAAACAAGCTGTTAAGTTCAGAAACGAAACTATCAGATCGATATGTATGTACGTATTAATATTCTGTTCCATGAGCATGTTTTCTCCTAAGTCATTCCTACTATACTACTACTTCTAACTACTACACAGGCAAATTACTTTGTTCAGGGACAATATAGCGTAACCAACCTGAACGAGGTCAGTCTTAAAAAACTGCAAGATTTCGGAAATGAGTGCAGTAACGAGTAGACCAAAGTGCCTGCGGAAATTCAACCAAAGTCATTGGAATATCTATGGACTCTGAGTCAGAGTCAGGCTGATATAATAGTAAGGATGCAATTTGCTCGTACATTCTTGACTCTCGATTACAATGTATTAGCTAGGCTAGCGCTGGGAAAATCAAAGAGCTTGGGGAATGGACAACAAGGCAAGTAGCAAGTACTTCACTCGTCCATCCAACAGGCAAAAGACTAGGTCATTAACCATGGATACTCATGTTCCGAGCCCAGCCAGGCACTTAATTTATCTCCTTATTAGAGACGGGTCCGAGAGTTGGTCTCTACAAATACCAAATAGCCTGGAGATTTCAGAGGAGGATGAAAATGCGGCCCTAATGATGCCATGTGAAATGCCAAATAGATCTTAAACCCCCAGATCTGTTTTTAACAAGCTTATTTTCACATAACTCGCGTCCATTAATACAGACTGAGAGTATAAACACGCAGTGAGAGTCTATGCTCAGTCGATAACTTTTCCATGCTGGTAGGCACACAAGCCTTCTTGGTAGGAACACAGATGACCAGAACCTCCAGCCCAGCTAATAAAGTACTATAAGGAAATGTATTGCATTTCTCTAGTATTTTATTACTCTTTGCAGTAAAACCAATATATCAATATTTATTTTATCTATGTAACAATATCTGTAAAATTATTAAATTTACATTTTGCTAATCAATCAATTAGTTTATCCTATTTTCATATCATCTTCATAATTACGCAACTATCACTCTTAGCCCAGCGATTGACAAATGAAATACGTCCCTATAGCCATATAGATTCAATATATCTACGATATTCTCATCTTCAAATCTACGATTACTCAAAATGACGTTTATTGTCACTCATCATCGCATCTCATAGCTACTAGGGTGACGCTAAAATTCCACCCAAGGATATCCTACGTATGTAAATGTAATTAAATACTTGAAGAGTGGGGATGGATAGTAACGATTCCTCTATTGAGCCGCGCCAATTCATTGCAGTACATACGACTTTCGGAGACCCCATGAAAAGTAAGTACATATACAACCACGTTAATCAGGGAATAAACATGTAATGTGCATGTAAACCACTGACAAGTCTGGAAGTGGAACTATAAAACGCGAATATTATTATAGCGTGTATAAAATGTGATCTGACGAGGATCAGAAAGGTGGAAAACAGTGAGGTAAGTAATTTATAAGTAAGTACACACAAAGATACATAAATATGTACATAGCAACATATGAAAGACCTGCCCCACCTGAGAAGGAACACATATATTTAATGTTTAATTTTTATGTTTTAGTCACGGTTAATACCACATTATCATAGAGTCCAATACAGAGAGAGCCATCAATTTTCCAATTGAAAATCCTGATGATTTCACTAAGCTCGATCATTAGATGAAAATTATCGATTAGGTAATTCTCAATTCAATTCAAATCTTTTGAGAGAAAGGAATTTCTAAGTTGGTCCACTACACATACCAAACAAGGGGTATCTTTCCTTTCCTCTATACTTATACTGTACTAAATAATTATAGCATAGCATTTGACAACTTTGTTCACATGACATTACATCCATGAACAGATGTAATCCACATCAATTCAGCTTTACAAATGCACTACACACATGCACACTGCTACTTGAGATTGTATGTGGCATGATATATACAAGTACACTAATGCACTATATACATGCACCATGCATCTTTATATTTGCAAGAGAGCTCATTACATTTGCACTAATACACACACAAGCAGTGTGTTTAATGTCCAATACTTGTGCACCGTCTTTCCTTAGCCATGCTCCCAAGCTCACTTCAAACAGTAGACAAGACATGTAAAAAGGAAATGATACGCTACATTGACTGCAGTCATATGGACGAAAGGAGAAAAATTCTTTTGAAGAAGGATAATAATTGTAAAGTCCACATAGTGTGGTTATAGTACATACACACACAGCAGCAACAGGTAATATCTGTATCTACAATATAGATTGTACTACATGCCTACATGTATATACCTACCTCTGTAGATATACATATGCATGCTAAGGTGATGTCAAACCATTTTATTTATTACAGTACTGACATGAATGTGATATTGTGATGTGATTTCGATATGTATAGCTACCATTAAAAATAAGAAATGAACCTTCATTAGTACCCTTCTTTTGTACACATGACGCTGCACGTCTAGATCTAAAGAACACATATACGTGTGGTTTTTTTTAAGGTGTAAGCAATAGTAACGATGAGGATTGTGATGCCCAGGGGGTAGTGACCATAAGAGATCATTTTTCTAATCACAATATATTAACAATAACAATCATTAAATTATTACGCAAAACTTACAAATTTTCTATTGTCATTAGTACTATCCCCTGACATCACTAAATTCAGATTAACTCCTGCGTCCATAAAAGTGATTTCTATATGGTTATATTCACTACCTAAAAATTATTCACCAGATTCCTTTGCTTATGTATAAATAGCTTTCAGATTTGTCAGCTCGTCACCTCTCTGTTATAGCGTAAATCCAGCTGGGACAGCATGCCATAATACACCCATAACACACTTTATAAACAAACCTTTGCCTCGCCTGATCAACTATGTACACAAGGGTACTGATTACACACACTTGCATTTTCTATTCTACTTTCAGACGACACACACATATATATATTCATTATAAATACATGTACATATTATATAAACACAGACTTTATTTATTATTTATTTTAAATACTGACTCTAAATGGTCAGATGAAGGTTGGAGCAGCGCGGCACTAATGCCGTCCAAAAATAATTGTTTTGAAGTTATTTGTGCTCTCTCCTCAATTACAGTAGAGTTTATGAACTCACTACCGACGCAATCATCAAATTTACAAACCAACTAACTACAGATGCAATCATTAGGGTTTACGAACCAAATGTGGACGCAATATTTCAAATTTCTACGCTGGTGACAACCGATAATAAGGCAGAGAAGTATATGCGTAACTCTATTTAAAGTAATTACTGTACAGTTACTCTACTCGGAATGTCATATATACTTCATAATAATGAATGTAATTCACTTAACAAACACTGGAGAAATGTGGAGGCTCAAGATGCTCAATTTATATTTAATGGCCCATTATGCATTTTGTAAGAGCTTATGTTTTCTAATGTATAAGTATATATGAGTAGGATGTACATATATTTATTTTACTAATACACAACTCTACTAGTACTTATATAGTTTTAGTATCTATATAGCAGGCAGTAGTAACTGTTGTGAGGTTATAGCCTTATGACATTCTCATTATTTTTGCTACACCTATTTGTGCAAGGTATGACTCAAGAAGAAGTCTTTCCCGATAACTGACCAAACAGAACCATCACCTCGTTTGTTCTACAACACGTCATTATATTACCTTTAACCTTTTCCTCTCGAGCTCATTGGATCATAATAATATATGTATGTGGGCTTGAGCGGATTATAAGCTAAAGGTACTGCAACTAAAGGAGATGAAGTTACTGCGAACCAAAGGAGATGAAGTTACTGCGAACCAAAGGAGATGAAGTTACTGCACTTCAAAATAAGCTAAAGGTACATCACACACCAACACAGACAAACTGATGGAGTCATCGCTGAGCTACATGAACAAAGGCACAATATAAGTATAGTAAAATCCTACCGGTCGCAAAAAATCACTGTGTAACGTAACACAAGGGCAGTAAATTGAAGCAATGTTTTACAATACTCCTGTGGTCTCTTCATTGGTTACAACAACATCATGAAACCTATAAATCCGCTATTATTTGTAAGTCACCTGAGTTCCAAGTGTTTATGCCTTTCATACATGACAATTATGTTGGAGCATGTAATACCGTATTACAAAGCTCCGTTGAGGAACTTAACTCTTGGCTACTTAATTTGCTGCGGCAACCACCCATTTGATGATTTACTAGGAAGAAAAGAGCTGTCTTAATGAAATCCAATCTGTGTAGTTAGTTATGCAACTTGCGGTACATATATCTCTGTAATTCAACTACTATACTGTACATTAATCTTGACTAACTCGATAGTTAGTGCATGTGAAAAGGTTTGGAGTCAAACTGTAAGTATATATTGAATCTAAGAAGATAGAGAAGGTTTAATCGCAAAAATGCCAACAACAATACTCATTTTCTATTCACAATCAACTACACTTACTATTTCCATTTATTTTCTGATATGTAACCAATTACGGCATGCAAAATTGCAAGTGAAAACCAATCTATGTCAAAATCTCGGCAATAAATAGAGATAAAAGGTTAGTAGTTTAAACGGCTTGAGGTACAAATTTCGTGCAGAAGTTTAGCACGAGATAAAACGTGTGTGTGTTTGTTAGAGAGAGAGAGACTATTGCTAACATCGTTACACATTCAAGATCATGAAACATCATAAATATACATACAATGTGTACGCTCAACAATGCACTAATTAAACCTCATACTATATTAAGCTCAGCAAGCATGTAATTCAGTTCTAACCTGCCTTCAGTATACAAATTGTTTTATGTTCATGATCGAGATGGAACCTTGTACCTACTTTCTCCCAAATCTACATGTAAATATTACTCTCAACTTCAGCCAGCCCAACTGATGCACAAGAGCGTCCTTGCACTTTTGAACCGAAACTTAATCATTGGCAGCACATGAAAAGCTCGGCCTGACTCTTCTCTCCATGGCTCGAATCCTGCCTATGCATATAGTAAACGAAATGCTTTACTTCTGTATGTATATACTAGGACCTATGCATATGCTTATCACCTCGATAAGGGAAATTATCATCTGATGAAGCAACCAACCATCGCAAATGAAAACACAATGAATCGATCGCGACACAAACAGTCAACTACAAAAGCATTTCGGCATACATCAAGTATAGTGCTACACACCGTAGCCATACCGACAGTAACACATTGCTCATAAATAACATCACAGAGCAACCCTTACGCAAAGCCCTTAGCATACCCCGAATATAAGTATATAATTATATATATTCCTGTAATTATCATGTTTTACCTTCATGCTAATATATAGCAAAAACATAAAAACGGATACCCAAATTAGTTCGAATCATACTTCCAAAAGGCTCGTGGTATATTTTCCAAGCCAGCAAAGTTTTATGCACTCTTCATTATTGCCCATCCAACCATGCTCAGCTTTTATTGCTCTCCACATTGACTGAACTTTCGGGAATGACAACAGCTTAACACTCTATTACTACAGAGATATTGTACATCTTTAGAGTACGTATAACATAATTATGCATAAATAGCAACCATATATTTAGCTACATAATTTAAATCTAAACCAATATTTGCATGTGTGCATACTTGTAAATATATGAATGACACTTAGCTAAATGCAAGTTTAATGCAGAAGCAAAGTTCCATAACAACTCCACTATATATGAGAGAACAAACTTGAGAACAAGCTGAATTCTGATGGAAATGATGTGATTACACCTGTGCTGCCTTTCATTATAAACTCATAATATAGGGGGCAATGGAAATGTGACAAATCCATGTACACAACAATGCTATAAATATTACGATTACCATTGTTCACCGCTCCAGCCTGCTCACCATTGGAATGCCATTGCTTGAGGCAGAATCCATGCACACTCACCACAAGACTCATTTTCTGCTGCCTCATAATACAACAACCAACGGACAAGGAGGTTTGAGCGTTGGTGCATTGATTTTAGTAGTATATTCCACCTTTAACTTTTCCAACGACTTAAGCTCCTCCACTCCTCTTTCTTGAAACAATGTATCGACGGGGACTGCATCAAGTTTTCCAATGCACTTTAGTTCTCAGAAATGCATTTTATTTTTACTACTACACCACTATTACATAGTTCCATTCTACATCACAAAGTAGGTATGGCTACTGGAGTAGAACGGAGACGCACTGTATTGCAAAGTACAATACTATTACAGTGTTTACCACTTACTATGACGTTTTAACTCGGCCGAAAACCCCAAAGTGTGTACGTAAAAACTATTGATCGAAGACATGAAAATTCTAAAGTGGTTGTCTTGAATCTAAATCGGAAAAAGAGTATCACCACTTGACGTCTATAACCTGTAGGTGCCCTTGTCTCACGTCCCCCCTTTTATCGCTTCACTCCATCCCATTCTTGTCTTTCCTAATAATTGAACAAAGTCTAAGAATTTCACAATGCTCAACTGATACCCACAATGATTATGGTATCACAAGAGGGTCACAGAGTGCTGAGTTTACGGAGTACAGACCCAAAAAATCTTTCATTCACTCTCTTGGACGGGCTCAAGTCATGCATCCACCTACACACCGTAGAATGTCTGAGCTGAAGATTATCAAATGAGATAGATACTCATAAGGTACAGGATACATTACTCAGGTGGAGGATCTATGTAGTATGTATATGTATCTATATGGCGGCTGGGCTCAACTGATCCTCGGTCGGCAAAGAAATTTACCTTACTTAGTGGTCAATTGCTGGTGGTGGTGAGTTCCGTCAAATAAGGAATTTTAAGCATGGCAAGAACACATGTATTTTGTAAGAGATGATGGATGTAATGTCTAATGTCTAAGTTGTTCCTTGTAGCAGCAAATCTCCCTTACCTGTTCATTGAGCATTCAACTTTACTACAGATGGATTTAGAAACTGTCACTAAAGTAAGTAATGCACTCAATAAAATAGGCAGGTAGGTCAGTGGACTCAAACAAATGCCGCTATTTAGTCTGCTTGTTGTTCTTACACATTTGTATTTTTTCACCTGCTATTATGTCCCAAGTCTGCATGCATAAAATATGCTGTCAGTTTATTTTTTCGCAATTTTTTTCTAATGCCTCTCCGCCTCTCTTTCTTTCGTATTCTCTCTCTCTCTCTCTCGCAGTCTAACTTCTCTGTATCTCTTCAGTTCCTCTTCCCTCAGTTGAAATCTTCTTACGATAATATTATTTCTTCCACGAAAATATGCTCATCGAAATAAATCATTGTGGAAGTAAAATGTCGACTATATTTACGACTATATTTCTGTCCTTATACGTCCTCAGCGATCACAACTTCTGGGAAGTTTCTATTTCTCCGTCAAAATCGTTATACTCTCACACTTGACAAATATGTACATATTTGTACATTTGTCTTCATTTTTATGGGGCATCGTTGACGTCAATTATATGACATTAACTCAAATCAGCCTAAAACTGTCGACTCCTCTGTATTCAAAGGAGGATATAAGGTGTCTCACTTACACGGCCCGACTAAACTTCTGCATGAACAACATATCAACGCAAAATACAATAACCGTATCATCTTACTTTTAACAATTTGCACATTCTTTTACATGCAATAACTTATGTCCGTAGTCCGTACGTATGAACAGTGTAGGTCGACAGGGAGTAAAAGGATGGAGGATGCTACAATCCACAGCATAAAAGCTACTTAATCACACAACAGGCTTGTGTGAGACACATTTATTTCCAGCCAGAAAATAACCGTAATTTGGAAACTTTCTTTACTCTATCACAACAACTTAATCAAGGTTCTGTACTATAGGATCCCATTCTATAAAGCATTAGCAACAGTTCTTTGAAGTTGTAATAGTCAAAAAAGCACATTTTGAGCACACATGAATTACAGTACAGGCAGGCCTGAGAAACCCTACACCTGAGATTTCTCTTGGGACCCATAATATAATGAACTGCTCATCTATGGCAGGACACGTGCTTACATTTATTTAGAGGGAAAAAAATAACAATGATTTTAATTTGTAAATAATTTTCTAAAAGTAACTATTATTGCTACAACTGTATTTTATTGCTACACATGTATAGCTTAGCCATTTATTGCTCTAAGCTCCTTCTTACAACCACAATAATTTAAGACTAAATTATGGAAAATATTAGTTCCTTATGATTATAGCAAAGCTATATAGTAGCTTCCTATACAACAATCAACTTATAGCTATAGATCATCGTCGTCGATACTAAAACATGTGCCATGTTATGTCTACCGGTGTCCTTGCAGGATGATAAGATGAAAGCTGTAAATTGCCCGATTTATTTTTATATCCAAGTAAACAAATATCTCCTTAAGTGCCTCAGAGAGGCTCACCAAAGTATTTTACCTTGAATTTTCATAGCTTGGGCAGGTAATCTTTTATTTCCGAAAGGGATGCCCATTCTTTCGTTTGTAAAATAATGCCTTTTGACGCACTTAAGTTTCCTTCCTTCCTTCCATAACCGACTCTAAATTCCTGACCGTGGATTAGATAGTTTAACAGGTGAAATAAAAGAAATAGTTCTGTCCAAGTATCCAATGCTTCACTAATTCCCTTTCTCTCTCTCTCTCCCTCTCTCTCTCTCTTTAAATAAATTTTCGTGGTATATTTAACACTCGAAAATGAATTTTGTTGGCTACGCTTGGTTGCATTTCTCCCTTGACTTCACACATAGCAACATAACATTTTTACACACACACACACACACACACAGAGGAATATAGCGTAACGGAAGTTTCAACAATGTTCTTCTTATGTACATACATATATACATAGATAGAGATAAGCTTTTGGGTAGGTATTGAAAACTAAAAAATTCTTTTCCAAACGATTATCTCTCAAAGGCCAAGGTATAGGGGGCATCGGGTAAGTATATTTATATACACACGCTGAGTAATAAAAATGACTATGCATATGCCCATATACCTAATTGTAAATGTATTGTAGATAAGTGTAATAATGTGTGAGACATAGATATGTACACTCCAGTTGTCTCACAGTCACAACATCAAACTCAAAACCTGTAATGAGGGAGGGCAAGTCAAATAAGTCCTTATCCGATGGGAAATAAACTGCATAGTAGATCATTTTGATTTCTGAACGGCCAATCCGGATAATGGGACGACAGGAAGTGTAGCAGGTGTAGACTATGCTAAAGCATCTGAGACTGCAATAATGTCCATATGCATGCTACCAATTTCCCAGGCTCAAGTCATTTGAAAAAAAAACGACGATAAAAACCCAGTGTTTAACAATCCAGTGCTTCAAACATGGATAGACAACAAGAAGGGGGAGAAAAACACGGAATATAAAGCCGTTCGGAGGAAGCCGCTCTCTATGTGTAGCATAGAGTTGCATATAGTGGGAACGATTTCAAGAAGGAAACAAAAACTTTGTAGAATCATTTTGTAGACTAGGTATATATGTATAGGTGTTATACAGTACTATGTATGTAGTACTAGTAGGAGATTTCATGCCATGGATAATTGCAAATGTCAAAAAAATGGTTGACGTTCGTTCAAAAACTGGAACATTTCAACGTTACCTTGATATTTTTCCCAAAGACAAGCATGGTCACTTCACATGGAGTTGCATGCAGAGGCAGAGCACACAGCATGTGTATTTACATATGTGCTAGTATGTATTAGTGTCTGTACAGAAGGCATAGTAGCACTATATGCACTTATTAAAAGTTGCTTCTTAACAAGTACCTTTTAGCCTCATTTATATGGGCATTTACATTTCAACATTTACGAGCATAATAATTTTATTAGGCATTCAACAGTACAAAACTTTACCTTGCATGCATCCTCACACACACACACACACAACACACACACAAAACAGGGGTATCAAAGACTTCTGTTGTGGATACATCAGAATTTATGCACACAAGAATATAAACTTACGACTAAAGACCGTTATACTACTGAATTACACTCAAAGTCTCCGTCTCGTCTCAATGATGGAGACTCAAAACGTTACGACTTTAAGGCTAACTAATGTACTTGGCTCGTTTGGAGTATTTGATCAGAAGCTTAAACATGTATAAGTATATTTTTCCTTCAAGCCATGGTAGTCCGTCGTAAATTGAGAATAAAAAAGATACTTACAACTATGTTATGTCACTTTGTCATCTCCAATGATCCTTCCGTCGCTTAACTCATACTTGGATGAATTATTTTCTACACTTTTCATTGTCATGCAGCGTGTGCACATTCAACTTGTAGTCTTCATAGGAACTTCCCATGGAAATTTAATTCATTCCATTGGATTTACCTTACAAATACTAATAGACAGAGTCTTTCAAACATGAAAAAAAACAACAATCTTCAATACAAGAGCCGAACCTAATGCTTCTCAATACTGATGATGTCTAAGCTAAGGTAACGTGTGTGTATCATATCAGCCCAACCAAATGTGTAAAAAGCATGGAAAAGTTAAATACAAACATGAAGGCTCTTAAATACAAAATAATTAGTAAATATATACAAGTAATCAACGTTTACACTGCTTCTTGTAACAAGCAGCATCATTTACAGATTAGTACTTGGCAAGGGAGAAGGGAAGGTGGATTCAAGAAGCATTAAATTATATATGAAAAGGTACAGAGAGTAAATTAATTTTTGCTCCTGGCCTCAGAGAGGGAAGACGTTGGGATTATCGGAGGAGAAAATACAACAATAGGGATAAACGTGAGCATGAATCCAGCCTAACCACAACTCCCACACGGTCATGTATCACGTTTGAGGACGTTCAAGTCAAAATCAAAAGCCATACTCTTCTCTGCTAAACGACGGTTACGACGTCAAATATTGTTGACATCCCCTCCGAGCATAAAACAGGATATTAACAAAGAGACTTTCTGAGAAAATCCATTGAAATTTTGTGATCTTTGAAAGTGATACAAAACCTTGTGAGTACTAACAATAAGTATATATTTCCTAATAAAACTGCCGTGCCGTCGTCTGAACATGGCAAATTTGATTCCTTCAACCGATGCAATGCGATAAAAACCAACAGAACTGTGTCACAAAAGCATGGAATCAGGACTTCTGTTACGATTATTTATATTGTTGTATCCACGTTCAATCCACATTATTTTCTACGCGATACATATATTGCTAGGAAAGTGGACTAAAGCAAGGTTTACATGAACCATCACGCTCAAAAATCTACACAATCCTCACGTCACAAACACACACACACACACATACAATCTGCGAAAGATATATGGAACTTCACAACAAAGATAGATACTTATTATATACTAGTTACGTAGCTTTCGCATGTGAATGCTGGTAATGTATGTAAATGCAGCCGGTAATGGCTAATACATGACAACTAATAAACCAAGTTTAAAATTGTTTTATTACTCAAGCCAACATTTATTACATTAAACGACGGTGCATAATATATTCCGGTATTTATGTATTAAACCTTCCTTCCTCCTTGACTTAAGCAATGACATGTCTTATTCACTTACTTACTTATTCATACATAAAAGATCACACTCATATACTATAAGAAGAATACATTCGCATATACTTAAATACACAGTGGAAAACATTTTGGTCCATCACTAAAATACAAACAGGACAGTGTAGTGTTGTGTATCAAACGACGACGACGACGACGACGTAACTATAATTAACAATTGACTATATACAAGGGGGGCATGAGAAGATCTATGATGAGATAAAACATTTTTAAGGGGAAAATTTTTCTAGGTCGGATTATAATATATACTGACTGTCAACTCATTCAGTCAAGAAATATCTCGAGATATTTTTCACTCGGATATCTCTATTCAATGGAAAAATTCATGACTGCTCATTCACTCAGCTGCTGGCTTGACAAAATAACCAAAAAATTTACCAAGATTTATGGCCGCATTAGTTCCTATATAGTAGATAAACCTGCATCATGGTGGTATGGCTACTTCAAACGAGAATCTTTTCCTTTACAATAAATGCGAATCCTTTGGTTTCTTCACATGCGAATCTTATGGTTACTACGCAACGTCAATCTTTTGGTTACTTCAACAAGTATCTGTTTGGGTTTGGGGACTTCAAACGAGAATCTGTTTGGTTACTTCAAACGAGAATCTGCTTGGTTACTTCAAGAAGAAACTGTTTGGTTACTTCAAGAAGAATCTGTTTGGTTACTTCAAACGAGGATGGTATATGGTTCCATGAAACGAGAATATGTTTTGGTTCCTACTACAAACGAAAATGGCTCTTGGAAACTTGTATTATAGCTCTAAAGTAGACAGCAAAGTAGTAGTGTATGCAAGTTTCAAAGCCATTACAAGTAACAGTTTTACGTCTAAAGCGGCAAAGGATGAAAATTAAATGAGACGGAGGAACCCGTCCAAGAATTGGAAAAAAAAACATCTTTTACAACAACTTATTCTTGTAGCACCTTTTCAAACTGTTTCCTTTTGAAAAGTTGCTGCTACAAAGAGATGATGGAAAGAAAAGTTGATTATGGTGTACATATACACGTATAAATACTGCATACACATACATACACACACACACGAGTCATTGAGTGGAGGAAAAAATATGACGGTCAACAATGAAAATTAATTATGTTCGGACAAGGAAAAAGCGTGCCATGTAGATTTTTCCATTCGACCGAATCTAAATATTTTTCATAGCATTATAAATCATCAATGTCTTTCAAGTATAATTGTACTAATCTCAGTCTCGTAAGGGTTTTATATTGTAATTGTAGTTTTTAGTAAGGGCTTTTAAAATATAATTGTTATATATACTGTATACATACAAAGGGACGATATATACACACAGGGATGAGATATCCGTCCCGCTCTCCTGTCCGGATTTCCTACATTACTTTCAATCCCTATATATAAGTATAGGAGGCTAGAGACCTACACTACTACTTGAGCTTGCTAAATGCTGATGGTAAACACGCCGAATCACCACAACAATACATTTTTAATGCCGTAACAATCGGGAGATGGGAAGCATGCAGTCAGTGATTTGAGAGGAGAATGTGTGGAATATAATGAGAAAAGATGGATATGTTATCACCCTTAATACCCGTAATAGAATGGCTATTAATCATTCCAGGATATGCGATGGCACGAATGCAATAACGCCTATCCCTAAAGGCTTTTTTAGTATCTCTCTTCCTTAACTTCACTAATATGAAGTTTTATATTATACACCGCGGTGTGATGGCACACAGAAAAACGTCTTTCTGGACGCACTACTAGGCTATATTCAACCATTTTTACCTCTTCCTAATATACTAATATTATACACAGAGAGAGATACATCCAATCCTAATATTAATTCAGGAGGAAAAATACACCGTAAATCCGGTGGCGGTTCACAATCAACCATTACGTACTCCAATCACATCTCCCTTTTCAATCTCTCTTCCTTCCAGTCTCCTTCCTCCCATCCACATTTTACTATGGTACACACCTACACAGGCCACTGTACACATACACACCACCGTCTATTTACTTGTTCCATCATTTATATATTTATAACAGTCAGAGCCTGAACAATTTGAGCTCACGAAGCTCGTCAAGTTAAATAATAATTCAGTACGAAATTCTATATATAATATAATACAGAGAAGGAAAGGCAAAAGGCTCGTGACATGTACCATGTAACTAATTCTGTTACCTCACAATGGCTTACAACTGTATTACATCCATTACTTTACATGACAATCATGCTTAAATCCCTCAAAGTTCATACCATGCGCCGCACATCGTGCTCCTCTGTGAGTCACTCACTCCAATCGTCATGATTCAACGTATTTTCGTCGTACAACCAAATCTCCGTTTCCTTCCTCACATTTCCTGCAAAAGCATCCCTCTATTTTGCGTCGTAAAGCTTCATTGCAATTAAAAGTACTTAAATATACACATGTACAGCTGGACCATTGCATGACTGTCAGTCTCGGCCTCATACATGAAACAGCTACACATATTGAGTAGCAAATAACGTGTAACCCAACATGCAGAATAGAACTTGATACAGCATGGCTGAACATGGAGGAGCTAATATAATAATAATAAACAGGGATAGCTCAAACCATATGGAGAGTAGTAGTACCTCGGAAGTACAGAGTTAGAACTCATAAACTATACCTATCCTATAAAGCACAACAACAAGCACTGGCTGAATATGAAATATACCTGTTGGTAGACGCTTTTAAATTATACTGGGAAACACATTTTTGCAATGTTCCCGATGACAATTTTCAAGATAATTACCAAGGCGACGAACACGTAATAGCTTGAAAAGATGATGAGTAGACCTGACAATTTTACTTGTCACTCACTCACAGAGCTCTGTTCTTCGTATACACTTTTGGATTTACCGAATATGCTCGCAAACATAGATTATACCCCTTCTTGTGCTGGCAATCACAAGCTCCTCCATGTGCTGACAGTAGCGTTAGATTAAGTGAGCACCCTTACGTATAGTATGCACACCGCAAGTGAAGTGAGGTTGGAATTGGTAGTCATGTAAGTACAGGACAACTAACACGACCGTAAGAAGATAATAGTTGGAAGGTGAAATAAATAGGGGAGGCTAATTTAAAGGAAGCTCTTCATCAATTTGACAGGAAGAATGAAATAGCGGTATGTCGGGAAGCCTAAAATTACAATTGATAGATTCGAAGATAATCATGGAAAAAACCGTCGCAGTTTTTCTTCACATGCACATTAACTTGCATTCAATCTTCTCAAACTATTTTCCACTCTCGTAGACACTTTTCCACTCTCCTGTATACACATGTCCTCTGTATATTCTGCGGCTCATCTTCTCTGTGCAACAACAACAACAGTTTTTCAAGATGAGCGAGCTAATAAGCTATGGTGTTCTTGTAGTCTGACGTGTAAGAGTAAAAAAAAAGTATTTCGTTATTAGCAGAGTGTAGAACTATTCGACTCATAGGAAAAATACTCGATTCATACATACGGGAGAAGCTATTAGAGTCATATTTGAGAGAAAGCTGGTATACAGGAAGCACTCGGATTTTTTCCGAGGCGCTGTGCCGACCGAAGCCGAGACAAGAAGACACGTTGGAAGAACTGAAGCAGCAGTCGCAACTCATCTTATCATCATCGCTCTCAACGGCAATCATGTAGATATATATGTATAATAATTACAGATTAAAAATTATGGTTTTATCCCTTCACATGCTCTCACTCACTGCCTCCCCCGTCTCCTCCACAATGTCCTGTCGTGTCCGAGTCCGCATTCAACGGAACGTCATCTCTCATCCCTGGATGGAGACGAAGAGATGTGTGAGGACTAAAATGCTGTTAGTGAATCACGGCAATGAACTGAAAGAATTTCTCATTCCTATGGCATAGCTGGAAGAGACAAAATAGGAATCGTAGTATTGAAAATGAAACGTGAAAAAGAAAGGGAGAGGATGACGTGAAGAAGTTGGAAAAAAATGCAAGATTCATTATTTAATAGCCATCAGACTGACAACAGAACGATGTCAAGGATGAAATGGACTATTCCATCCCCACGTATAATACGAGGAAGACGAAAAAGTACAAGAAAACAGCAGCCGTCTCCAGTGTGGATGCAACAAAAACCCGAAGAGCTTCATTTGGGAGTCCAACATTTTGTATTATGTACTGACTTGTGTAAAAGACTTTGTGTAAGACTGCAAAGGATAAGAAGAAGAGGTTTGTGTACTCAAGCAAAGCCTTTACACATTTTGCTCATCTCTTTCCTCTCGGACCGAGACGAGCCGACAGTCTCAATGCAGCCTGAAAGGAACAAAAGAGGCCAGAGACGACGACGAAGAAGAAGAAGAAGATTCGTGCAGAGCCATGTACGTCCATGTCCAGTGACGCTTGAACTCCAAGCTCATGACATGTAGATACGTAACAATTCTCAAAAACACACAGGTACATACATGTAAACTGCTAACTAAGCCGTGTACAAAGTAATAATGTCAGGAAGACAGCATTAGGAAATCACTAAGGAATGTATCGAGTCACTGTGTACAACCGGAGACAACGACTTAAATACACATGGTCCGGATAAGCAAATGCAAAGTAGTAAATAATATGTGTTATGTCGTAGAAGTTTTAGCATAACAACAACAACCAACAAGAGCTATACGGAATCCTCATAGGATCAAGTATAATATTAAAAGACGGGGTTGAGAACAACAGTGCGAAGAGAGAGAGAGAGAGAGAGAGATGGTGAGCAAAAAAGTTTTACTTTTTGTCAACTCCTTGCTCACTAATAAAATGTACTGCAATGAAATTGCAATCCCTTTGAAAAAACTAGTCGGCAGTAAATTGCAGCTTACGTCCGAACAAAACGGTTCGTAAACTTACTCAGCTCATCATGTCAACAAAAAAATGAAAAAACCCAGGGAGGAAATAGTAGTAGTAGTATAGTGTAGAGAAGAGATGCTCCAAGGATATGAACAACAATCATAATTATGAAAAAACTAGAAACTACTACCAATTGAAATTCCCTCAAAAATTCGGCTCTAATAGCATAGGCGTGCATGTTCTAACATTGTATGGGTGATAGCTGTGAACACTTTTGAAAATAATGACTCGCCCGATAAAATTCTATACCACTGAAGCTCTATACTTCTCTTCATCTCATCCATCTTGAATAAGCCCTGTGAATATTTCTCTGGGTGTTATTACTATTATTATCGTTATTATTCTTAACAAACTATGTGCACACAACAATATTACAGATATGTATCGTGTCAGTACAATATTATACTCTCCGTACAAAATGAGCTTAACATGGTGGATATAACCAGTGGGCATAATAATGTACATGTCGGGTATAACATGATCGTTAGAGTATAAGAGGTGATGTATAGTGTAGGTTTTACAGGCACGCCACATGACATGAAGCAACAACTATAGTAGCAATTGTATATACAAACATCTCCAATCATTGGCGGTAATTCCACTTTAATTTAATGCGGCCACGTACAATACTTTCCTATACTTATAATATACTTAAGTATATAGCCAAGCACCAACAGAGATTCATCCATTTTCCGTCCGCTCCGGACAAGGGGAATGCATACTTAATATATAGCTAATTTGTACTGTCCTGCATATTACATTGTTGATGATAGCATACATAGACACTTGATCAATAAACACGACTTCGGAATGACATGATCACGGGAACGTGCATATGACTTGGCCGAGTCTGACAATGCTCGGGTAGCTGGTATTAGCCAACGAATTCAAACGCCAAGAAGACTTTGCATTGTGAGGCAAGTGTGGCTTGAAGATGTGGCAGCGTGAAAAAGAGGAAAAACTGAAGAAGTCTTCTTAGCTTCGAGCTATAGTTAGAATATAAATGGTTACACTGAAAACTGAATCAAGTATCTCTCTGGCAGTATTTCCTTCGAGGAACGAACTGTGGCCATTTAAAACGCGGATCGTGCAACCAACAAAAGATTTCGCGCGGCATGATAAATTATAACAATCATCTCAGCTTATCTAGCAGCAGGTGATTTCTCGAGGAAATTTGCTGACGAGATTATTCTCACTGTTCTCGTCCATCCAATGCTGCAATAATGTGGAGTTAAAGGAAGACAAATCTATGCAAGCCCAATAATGCATTTCCACTGCATCTACCTCCTATTTCATATGTAAGACGATCTCCCTCCTGCAGTATACAACTATCAATATTAAGGTAACACAACCTATACCTGATAAATACAACTTGAGTTACAATGTTACTAAGTTACAAACCTAAAATATTATTACGCAAACTATATCCTCCAAAAGTCCGACCAACATCTAGCCTCTGGTTCCTTTCAAAGTCACTACTACTGATCGTTGTCATTATTTTTCACACAAGTCGGAACACAGCGTTGCTTTATATTATGATTGTTCACAGGACATGGTAACTATCTGAATTTGCCCGTGGAACAAATCCATTTTTTTTCATCCCTCATCCACATCACTTTATCCATTCTGTTTCCTACATAGAATGTAAATATGTACTTGACGCCTCATTACTCCAACTAGGTGGATACCTTTATTGGCAATCTACAAGTGTCGTATACCTACACGTAATTCCTCAAAAATATGTACATCCTCAAATCCTCAAGGAGTTACCTTGACTATGAAAATCAACTATATGAGACGGAAAAAAATGTTTTTGCAACACCCATTCTCTCTATCCGTTCAAGTGTCTACTTGAATTCAATACTTAACAATGCAGTGTAGGCAATTAGTATTCTCCAAAAGACACTGCAATATTACTGTATATTATCCTCTGTATATATACACACACGGACAGGGGGATGCAAAAACTTATAATTCTCACATTTATGTGACGACAAGCGACGACCAAAGGAGAAGACAAAGTACACAGATTCAAGTCATGTTCACGTATATATCTTAAAGTCACTTCCTTCAACTGGATCTTTCATGTCATCATAACATGAGCATCATCAGAGAGAGAGAGAGAGGACTCGGGAATTGCCAATTATAAATCCTACACGCTATACAAATTGTGATGCACCACAGTACAATCATCACCCACTGTAGGCTATACTTAGTGCATGCCCCTTATACAGTTTAATAAATAAAGCATAGCTAAAGTAGCTTGGTCTTAAGGACGTTCAAACAAAATAATAATACAAGACACAGGTGCATATATACGTAGATATATAGATACATACGGACCTAACCCAGCCCATAGAGTGGAGGGCATGAAATACTGGCATAAAATTAAATAGAGATGTTCACTTGGTGGGAGATTATACAATCTGGTCACAGAGCTATAGGAGATGAGACTCCCTACCTACAAATTCACATTATTACATATAGCACCAGTGTAAATGAAACTGTCATGGAAAAAAATCATATGACACAACAACAACAATCATTGAACCAGCTCAATTCCCTCTATATACGGCAAAGGTAGCAGAGAGTCAAGTTGGCAGCATTCATAAGTACTCTGTGTAATACCTTCAATACCTCTACAACAGTGATGCTATGTGACAGCGACTGAGGCGAATGTACTTTGTATCAACTCTCCTGTCTGTAAATGAGCAGGGACTTGCAATAATATGAGAGTACAGTCGGATGAAGTCTATATCCGTTGACGTCGTTTAGCTTAAATAGAATTTAAAACCCTTTGATCCGCTCTTGCATAATTGAACACAGCACTCTCAAATAGCAAATGACTCTCCAAACTTTACTTCCTCTATCCATATCTTGAAGTGAGTATGGGAAATACCGGTATTCCTATTATATTCTTCTCTTTCAATCCCCACGACGATAGAATTCTCAATTTGATTTCTATGTTATCCCCTTCTCTCTCTCTCTCTCCCTCTCTTATTCACTCATACACTTGACTCTCTTCCCGTCGAAACAGTTCTCTTGCCATACAAATGACCAATTTCACTTACAGTACTGCAAGTATTGTTATCAGCCAAACGATTGACTTGAGTTTCGAGATCCTCTCCGTGTAACACGTCAAATTACCATAACAGGGAATTCGGTTAAACGCATTCAGTCCTTCCTCAGAGCAAACGGTATTGTAATAGCTGAGTGTGTATTTACAGAACTTGAGTTGTACAGTAAAAGTCCTATGCTGCATTATACACGATCCCCAAGGAGTATTGTACGAGACAAAAATTACATTGTATGTACATCACCTAAACACTACAGTGAACTGCGTTTAGCGGATTATATAGAGACGATCAAAGTACTTAAACAGTATTCCAGCCTCCATGAATGAATGAAACTGAAAAAAGGAGACAAACGGTATGTCAATAGATTGATTCCACACACATTACAAGTTACAACCGTGGATTTCAAGTGGGTGCACACTAGAATGATCATCATCATGTTCACATTATCCCATCGTTCGGCGAGTTGTCTTTGTGAGCTCAAGTGTGAGTAAAGATACCTGAGCACATATAAACATTAATGCTTTGACTTTTGAAACTTTGTCTGCTCTCTCTCTCTCTTATAGTATATGTATATCTGTATTCATATAATGTGCGGTATTTTAAAATGTTAGACCTTTTCATACATTAATGTGCCCAGGTATTTAAATGCTATGCCGCCATAGTAAATAAATAGCCGGCGATTCTCGATACAACAGGACCTCACTATAAATAAACGTGATATTCACAGTCAAACCTCAACATGGAGACAAATCCATTACAAGAGGAGTCACGTAAGAGACAAATACATACATCAGACTAGCGGAAGAAATGCACTATACCTACAGGTGGGATATGGTGTACGAGATAGATAAGTATAGGTATATCTATCTATATGTATGTTTATAATCGAAGGAAGATCGCCTCTATAGAAAGAAATTCTCATATTAAAATCCATTCTTGTCGCTTAATTGTTCACGTCCTGCTTGCACGTTTTTTTCTTCGGTCTTTACAACTTGTAGACTGTCCTGGATGCAGGAGCATATCTTCCTTCTTCTTTCTCATAAAGCGTCAAACACTGGGCTCTTTGTTTAATAATGAGGCATGTTCAACTATCTACAAAAACATTGCTCCTTGAGGACATCAAATGCCACGATGATGAGCCTACCATTTAAAGTCTCAGATTACCTAGGACTTGACATAGACTCTGAAGAGCCTGGTATATATGAGTATTCTTGTCTGATTGTGAGTATATAATATATACTCCTTGTGTCTAAATCTCAAAACAGCAGCGGTACCTTTTGATCATAATTTCCTATTCATATGTACCCACTCTTCTGGTAAATGTCTTCCAATAATTACTGAGACAACTAGGGAGTATATTCTATGTGTTGAACGGGAGCGGAGAACAGAGTGTATGAGAGAGAAAATAAAAGATAATGAAGTTGACATGACCAACCTGCAGAAGCCATGGCGTCCAGGAGCGATTCCAACTCCGAGCTCAGGTGACGCTCCTCATCGTCCGCTAGGCCGAAATCTAAAGCGTGGAAAACAACTGCTGCCAGGTTGGCAATAATCTGTGAGGAAAAAATCATACAACAATTATTAATTACACAACTGCATACTTTTTTTTCATTTCCTCATTATTCTAGTGAATACATTCATAATTTAATTCATGCTAAACATAATTACTTGAAAACATATTGTCAACGTAAAGCATGACAAGTAAGTTTATTGTCGACTGTCAAAGCCGGCCCTTAATTCTGCTCAAAAGACGAAACCAAGCCAATCTGCAGACAATCTTAATACTCCGTGTCTATTATGCAACGGTATCAAAAATGCACTGAATTCCAGATATATCTTGAGTAAAAATCATGCCATTCACCAGTCATTGAATTTAAAATGAGTTCAATTCATTCTCCTTACACTTCCTTCTCATCCATGCACTACGAGTGTAGAAACTGACAATACGTGTTATCTCCCGCAATAGAGATCCAACATCTGGTCATTCTTTTTTCTTTTTATGATGATGTTGACAATCGAAATTGCCGGTTTTTTTTATTTCCAGCAATAAACAACTCGTATATATACTTATATAAGCGTAACCAGTTACTGTTAGGAGTAGTACCTGGCCCAACCTCGCAGTACAGAGCTGCATTGAAGTAGTTTAGAAGTAATACTGCCATGATCATGCACCTATATATCACTGAGCTGTCTCTAACGTCAAGCTAATCTTCCATCCAACTGAAATTGTATTTCATGGGAGGTCAACAAAATAAATATTACATGTGCCAAATCCGTACAAGTCCAAAATACTTACAAACCATGGCTTGTTCTACACCAAACCAAAGGTAATGCACACACACACACACACATACGGTAGGAAATATAAAATGTAAACATATCTCTATAGTGAACGCAGCATGCAAACACATCAAGCCACTCTACCACTACTCACAGCAGCCAGTAAACGTAGAAAACTATTAAAGCTGATTTAACGTCGAACTCACTTAACATATTGTGAACGATCTATAGCGAGTTTACAACAGTTACAACCATACGACGGTCAATGGCGAGCTACACGCACAAAGCAAACTAGACCCATTAATCTTTTCCTGCTTAATACACCAAAGACTTTTATATTACATTTCCCATTTTTTTAAATCCACACAATTTATTTTTTTGAAAAATGCTTTATTGCCAGTAAAACGTTATATATGCATGATGGTCAACTGCACAATACAAACCAAATTAACTTACGTACACTTGTATATATGGGCTAATATGCAATATTCTCATACTCATACGATACCCACATCCTAAAATATATAGCTATAATAATTATAAAACTCCCAGCACTAAAATTCTATTCACACGTTTACAACAACAACTGTGCAACTTGCAAAAGTTCACTTGCTTTATTTTTCTACAGGTGAACCGTGTATTAAAGCAATAACGTACATGAAATGTGCACTAGATATGCAGGGTATGCATGACAACATATACAGATACATATAATACGCAACATATTTACATTTAAAATACATACACGCAAAAGATACAGATGTAGAGCTTCAATTTTAAGAATAAATATACTTATAATTATATACGATGATTATAAAATATATTTTATTTCAAACAAACGCATTTGTTGTACCGACATTACGTGATTTCACATTGATGTAATAATTTCTTGTTTCACAGTCAGCTCAACAACCGAGCCCTTGCCTATTTAAGGAATCCATGTGTCATAAACAGGCCGAGAAGACTGCCATGTCGCTACAACTAATGTGAAACTAATACGCAAGTCTAGCAAGTTGTTTCTATACGCTGTGAGTTCAATTCCATATTTTAAGTCCTGCCTTCATAATTTATAAGAGCAGTGACTAAAATACAAACTTCATATATATAAGTATATACTTTTAGATATAAGTATAGAAATATCTAAACTATAAACAAACCAGTGCAAGAGAGGAGAGGAATGGCACACTTGAGTCTCGTTTATCTTATGGAATTGTTATTTCCACTGGGAAATTTACATGAACCTCTACAGATCTAGCATACCTTGAAAATAGGAATAGATCTTTTCGTGCAAATTATTTCCATGACCTGAAAACTATGACATGTGTATTACTTTATTTCCCATCGATGTGTGATTGCTATAACTACGAACACGATCTTCAAATTAAACTCATACCTGATACTACAGCCTACTTCAAACACAAGTATGTAATTCCAGCCTACATTAGTGCAAAAAATATATAGATATGCTATGCATACAGATCTATGTAGACAATCACATCCGTTCAATAAGGAACAAAACCGGCATATTCAGAGTAAATTCAAAAAATTCTGTATAGCATAAAAACTGATAAACCCAAATCACACGGAGAGGGTAGTTTGCAAATCCTATATATCTATAGGTAGTTCCTTGTTCAAGATCAAGTAAGTCACACATCAAACATCAAACAAGCTAATATGATTCAAACAACACTAATTTTCTATAGAAGGTTGCAAACTGATGCCCTGACAATGATTTATCAAAACAAAAAAAAAGAAATAAAAAAAAGAGTAGGCATGTAGCAGCCAAAAGGTTAAACGCAGAGGCATCGGCATCAATTTGGAACTTCTGAGCGAGCATGTATTACAGGCCGTTTTCTAAACACTAAAGGCTTGATGTAGTGTGTAGTAGTACAAATTGTTTTCTGTGTACATAGAGTTATATTGTTGTACTGCAGCCTGTTATAACGACCCGGCTAATATTTTACTACTAATTCATTTTCACAGAAAGAGATACTTGAGACAGAGATTTTCAGGTCATTGCAGAGCTACTAAAGGAAAGCACCTGTTGGGTAAAAAATCACAAGGAAGGGCTCCTTAGAAGAAAGATTCATTTGCAATAATTATCCGTCCAACAAATTTGACTTCTCTTGAAAAATGTAAAGCTGAATGAAAGACAGCGAAATAAAGGGCAAAGGAGGCTGAGAGAGGTTGCAGAAGGGAAGAAGAGATATAAGATCATCATAAAAAGTAGTGTAAAAAAATATATGCACATAATGTCGTTTTATGCGGTGGGAGATCACTCTCAGCTTCATCATCATCATTATCATTATCAACATAACAACAACAACACAACGGCAGCACTTGCTTTAAGAAGTATCTTCTTCCTCTCGCTATATGCTTTGCCCTTCATCAAGGAAATTCCTGAATTCAATTGAAACCAGCCCTACGACGTCTAGTCTTGAAAACCGCTTGTAGTTTCTTCAGTTGTATGTAGTAAAGTCAAGAGAAAACAAGATTATTCTCTTGTCTTTGGGTTCAAAAAGGCGTGAATTCGAGTCTTGTATGTGCATATAACAACAGGCAGATTTAAGTTCAGACTTTAGATATGGAGGAACATAGACAACCCCAAAGACATAGATACTCGATTTTTTTTATACAAATCAAGAAGAAGACGAAAAAGAAGTATTAAAGCTATATTACTTTATGCCTTATAAGTAAGTATCATTTACTCCAAACACTTATACTATCATCCTGAAGCTACAACTAATCGTATGGAGTCTTACCATAGAAACTAATCGTATGATGGCCGTTGTCTTATGAGGGTGTACATCGCATCTCTCACATCAATGTAATTCTTCAAGTATCATATACATATATATAAGTAAAATATACAAACCTCTGATCTGATCATGCACAAGCCTCTCTCGACTATACCCAACGTTAATACTGTAAACGTAAATTTCATAGGAAAATTCACGATCGTGGAATACCAGGGATTTGCTAAACCACTCTAACTATATATACTAACTATATAACTTGTTACTTGGCTATATGCATAGCGAAGTATAGATACTAAGTAACCAGTTCAAAAACTTGACAGCCCCAGCTCATAATAGCGTATAGCTGTAATAAGTACCACAGGGATAAGTATACAGGTGCACATCATCCCAACATGCACAATAACATAGGTGCAGCTTCATGGGTTATAATGTTTAATTTTTTCAGCTTTGTCCATATTATTGGCCCCTATAATTATATTGTAACTGGACTGCTTATCACTCATCTCACATTTTTGCAATAGTCTCACTCTTCTCAACAAAAATTTATTGCTTTACCTATACCCATTGCCCCACTGAGTGTGAGGCTCTCCTCCGTGTCTTCAGCCCTTTCCCATAGTCAAGTGAATTTCCTATGTATAGGAATTTATTATTATTATGGATATATAGGAAATTCACTTGAGGAACATGCACACCCTCATCACCCTCACACTCTTCCGTCCTAATGCCCACGAAGTTACATTAAAAACCCAAATGCAGCCCAATACCAGTTTACTTATAACTATCCCTTATTCCTGATTGTTCATTGTCGTGAGCGGAAAATACACTACTAATCAGTTAGGATGAGCCACTCTTCATATGCAGATAAAAACCCTGTCTTCATCCAGAGGATTTACCAAGAAACGTGCTAACAATCTCCGTGAAACGTACACGACTACCTCCTTACTCATGCAGGTAACAACAGATCCGAATGCAGAAGAACCGTTTACAACGTGAAAATTTAATACAACCAAGTATTATTTCTACATCCTACATATGACAAAAAAAACAATATACACATATGCACATACTATATACATGTGCATAATATATTGATAACAAACCACTACTCACATATAATTAGCTGGATGTACCCTACAGAGATGAGATAAAGTACTTGAACTAGGTATACTGCACACGTATGCATGAATAAAAAATAACTATACAGTACACACAACCTATAATAACATTAACAAAAAAATATATTGAAACTTCGGATGCAAGGTAAACATTCATTTAAGAAAAAACGGAGCTTATGAAGTGAAAAAAAACCACTTGTAAGTATTCCATGCATGTGTGCAATCGTTTGAATAAGAACATATAGAAGTAGTGAGACGAAATGTCTGTACGTAGGGATAGATTTATTTCACCGATACATATGTAAACTTGGATTTATTTTGCTTGCGCTACATAATTATGTAAACTTGGATTGATTCCGAAAATCTAAAATGAATCAAACAAAACCTTTGTGCATGTAATACACAGAGGTTGGAACAACAGACTGCTGTTTTTTAATCTATCGGTTAAGATGATTCCATTGATTAGCCCGAACCTTAGAGGCATGTCTGGACTGTGTAGACTTTGAGTAATTTGCATTTCTACTGCACCTAACTTCAAACTGCGGGTTTAAAGCATGAAGCCCAAGGTACACCTCTGAAATACACACGCTCTCTTATGATTATAATGATGGGAGAAAAAAATGTACAAATTTATTGCTACAGTTGTAATACTTTTTTATATTTATACGCATCCCTAATCCCTGTATGCATAATTTTTATTCAATAACTTCCCGTAGTAACTTTATACACCAGCTTTTTGACAGGTACGGAGCCAAACCATCGGAGCTGAAAAATTCCTACATATGAATATATAAATATATTGGAGTTCCGATAAGAATTTCGTACCCATAATGGTTTTTTCTCTTCTGATGTTACAAAGTGTTATTAATACAAAGCTAATTTTTTGTTTATTCTATCATACACTGTCTCTACCCACAATATTGTTTATGCAAGCTCTGAGATTCTTTATATGCCGGCTCTACCAATCCTATGCAGGCCCTAGTTTATAAGACTCACAATGCAGTCTTGACAACTGCGTGTCTGGAAGGCAGAAATCCTGAACAGCTTGGCTAATAATAATAAAGGAATAGGATTTTTTTTATTGATTACAGAAAAGCCGCATGTCCAGGTATCTACATAAATGAGCAGGCTTGGATTGCCAAGTAAATTAGGTAATGCTGTATGACTGATGATGATCAAGGTGATAATACTATGAATGGATGATAATTCTTGCAGCCTGATATGTCTTGGGCTGCATCTCATACACATGTTCTACACCTACTCTATATATCAACCCAGCCAAACTTTCGAGCGGTCCACCCTGACAAAACACAATGTGCAAGGGTTGTTATGTATGCACAAATGATAATAAGCTCTTATCTTAATGCTGCACCAAAGTAAGCATCTAAATGAGAGCTTAAAGGTGCAGGTTCATCTCGAGAAAAAACAGCAACGGATCTCTACAAAAATCAGCACGTAGACTGGACGAGACTTTAATACAGTATCTATTATACCAGTCTATCTCCGGGCTTGAAGCCATACATTACATAGACATCAGCATTGATATAACAGAATTAATATAACCGACACAGCTCAGTGTTGTACAATACAGACCTAAAGCCGAGGTCCAATACCTACAATACACTTGACTTAAACGTTTATCCTATGGGACTATTGTGAGGAATAATACAATACCGTGTATGTGTGTGTGTGTACAACTCTTTATAGCTGAGAGAGGGAGGTGTATTCGATATAAAAATGATGGAACTATGTTCATGTTGATGATGAAACCTCCTACTGCTCTGAAACCTGCTTCGTCTGTTTGATCATCTTCTCGTAATTACGATTACCCATCGGCATCATGTCAAGGAATAAATTTAAACTTCATCTGATTGAATGAATAATAAGGACGCCTTCCTCATTTCTTCTTATTAGCTAAATTATACATACTTTAGAACACATTAGCTGAAAAATTTTCCTTTTACAAATCGATGGCACTACAAAGTACAAAGCATTAACGATTTCATCGTATACAAATATACATTATCAAACTCTCTGTAGACGAGTTTTAGCAGGTCTCTTTATGGTGGGGAAGCATAAACAATGCCAAATGCTAGTAGTGTGTATGCAAGCATAAACACTGAGCAACATCATAAATTTGAGGAAATTTTCCCTTTAGCATGACTTATCCTCCACTATGTTTCTCTTCTCTGTCTGTGCGTAACGCTAAAGCTTAGACCTTTGCTATAATTTAAATTCATAACCTTAATTCATAATTATGATCAATATTACTTCTTTTTACAGGGTCCATAAATATTAAATAGTACACATATCATCTCTGTTCTATATTTTTTCCATTAAACACTTACTGCACGAGAAATCCAACGCAACTCAAGTATTCCATCATATCTTCAGTTCAGACATACTTTTTAGTTTGTAATGCTTCGTTATTAAATTTTTATTATAATATCTAGTAGCTCTAGTATGTGCGGTGGGTACTTCTGACAAAAACTTTTCCCTTCTTTTGCATACCTAATACGATAATAATGTACACATTTGTCATTTTGTCATACGTAACCTCCTTCGAACGATAGGACATACATATACATAATATCAAAAATATTGTACACACACACACACACAGTGAAATCATGAGATACTACTTTTGAGCGCTGAATGCAGAACCGCATCTACCTTCTCGCTCAAAGCTATTGTATTGTAATATAATCACCAAACGACCCTCGTCAACCATATATACATACGTGATAACTTATCTCTTTATCCTCCTGAGCATGTTGAACACAAGGAGATACTTTTTTTTTCCAAAACACATCCAATATAAATATAATAATTATTATTGTTTGACAGCGACAGGTCTACTACTACATAGACTGCAGACGTCAAGTAAGTTAGCAGAAATTTGATCCGCATTTGAAAGGAATTAGACGTTGCATAAAGATCTCGCATTGATTCCATTATATTCTTCTCATGTGCATTACAAAACCCAGTCAAATCCAGTCTGTGTGAATAAAAGTCTACAGAGCAAAGTGAACTTTGGGTGGGAAGGGAAACATTATGATTTGCTTGACTACCCATGCGACTGATTATAATTATGAAATACGAATATATATATTGATTGTCCTCTGAGTCCCTTGGGTAAATAACTTTCAAAGAAATCTCGTAATAATTCAACCAATAATACTATTTTTCCTCACTGCACATTACTTATTACTTACTCGAACTGACTCAACAACAGGAATAGAGAAAATGGAAAAAATAAATACTACCATGCATACATACAGTAGAACAAACGTTTGAAAACTAAAGAATTCTTTGGCGAGCTTAGTCGCACGGCGTTAAGCAATTATAACGCGAGAAAATTTTTCACGGTATCTCCCTTGTTGGTGTTGGTGGTGGTACTAGTAGTAAAAAAAACCAAACGAAACAAACGCAAGTAAAAAAAATTGTGGTTCAGATTTGCGCTTCAGTGCAATAATTATTAAATATAGAATGCTTCGGTGTAACGATTATTAACTATCGAATGCTGCAGTCAAATAACCATCAACTATCAAAAACGCTTTAGTTAAATGACGATTTCAGCTGTACGTACATAATGTGCAGTTGATGCAAAGGTGCAGATTTTTTCGCAAGGTAATGCGTACGTTTATTTATAGACAGACACCGAGAACAGAAAGGAATTTTCAATCGATCAACCTTAACAAGAGCAAGGTTATAATTATACGTCCAAACGGCGACAATAAACAAAATCTAAACCGATAGGCAAGGAAAATTTACTGCTGGCATCACCGTGTGTACCCAAGTAAGGTATTATGCATGATGCTCTCACATATGTTGAGAAGTTTACCTATTCGGAAACCACTTCTGTACGCGGATCATTTTTGGTACTATAGTCTTGTGCTGCAGTATTATATTTTATGATAAGATATATGACATATACACATTGGTATTACATTGCAAGTTTTAGCTGCTGCTTTGTTTTTGTCAGTCCTCTCAGATTTTTAATAAACAGATTCCCGGCGTTTACCAAGCTTTCGAGTGTAAGTATAGAATACCACATATATATATTATACATGATATAGGATATAATAAGATATCTATTTAACGAAACTATTCGTCTATCGACGAAGTTATTAGCTCCTATTATACTCAACCCAGTCCTGCGGACTGTGAGGTGCCCATGTAGACACAGTATCTACAGAAATTTCTACTTGAAAATAATCTAACACATATTTAAACTTTTATATTGAATACGAATTATGGTTGGAATGAGTAGGCATTTATTCTTCTGACTACTCCTAGTAGGATAGTAAAATTAAGGTCAAGTCTGATAATAACCAATCGATGTAGGGAGTCTCAGCAGTGAGATTAACACTTCATGTTACTTTGCCTTTGTGCACAGCTCACATATGTGCATACGCATACATGCCTTCGTATGTTTACAGTTTCCATCTTACATATATAGTGATTCCATATGTTCGGACTTACTTGAAGTAAATAGTAAATAGTAAGCTCATACTCAGATGAAATCACGGACATGTTCATATGAGTACTATTTACATATAGATTTTACATATAGAAGGTTATGCATATAAATAGCCTTCCAAGTAGCCGAGTCGGTGACTGACTGACCATGCCTGCCTACACACGACTTCTACATAGTACGTAAACAAAAAGGCACCTAAATAGCTCAAAGCCATGCTGTTTTCATCAGGAATATTGAGAGAAGTAAGTGAGCCCATCGTAGCCATGAGCTAATCATTTCTTTCGATGAGATACCTCCAACGTCCGTACATGGACAATTACCTACAATTAAATGTCTCGGTAATTATTGCTAAATTAAATTAATCTGTCTAGGTCTCAATCTTCATTTTATAGATACTTATGTTCTATTTCCATCCATCAGACCCACATCAGTCAGCTTATCTAGAAGTCCCATCTCCCCAACATCTTTTCATTTAAATTATACTTACAGCTGTGTGTACCAGAATCAAAGCCCCTTACAAATGCTCCGTATTTTCTGCATTACAGAGTATTTAATGACATACACAAGGCAGCTGCAACCCATCCCATGGAAAAAATAAAAACGTTACAAAAACTTCCATCTTATAACTCACGCATTCATTGACTCTACATAATTGCACATGAGTTAATTAATTAGAAGGTTACACGGTAGCCACTTGAAAGCCAGCAGAGGCTTAAATTATACACACTTAAATACAGGGAGGAAAAAAGCGGAAAGTAGTCCCTAAAATGCAATAAAACACTTGAAAGATAACTATATACTTTTTTGGTATTAGAGTCCTATACTCAAAGTACAACAAGGATTCTCAAAGGAGAAACTTTTTATTGCTCAACAAAAATTATGGTCGGATTTGTCAAACAAAATCGAAAATTTTACAGCAGCAGCAGGGATTACGATATACAGAATCGAAAGCTCAATTTAATAAAAATTACACCACTACTGTCACTTTTATTACAATATTTATAATATATTTTTTTAAACTATCTTTTCATCATGCATGTTAATATTTTATATATGAATATTCACTAAAAACTAAAGTTTCTAACCAAAAACTCTCATGCTTAAAAGTTAAAAGGTGCAGGAAAAAAAATTAATCCATGTGTTTACTGTTCATCGAACATCATGTTCATGCCCTTGCGAGATGATCAAAGTGAGGATAAAATATGCATGAATCATGAATGCTACAGTTTGCCGTTTACATTCATACAGAGCTCTCTGTAATATTCCAACGATTACAGTGGAGTGAGGATTCCCGTAATAATTAATAATATCTGTATAGTACAGCATTAATAATAATCACGAATGGCCTACTGCACGTAATTTTTCTCCTATATAATTATATGCTACATAAGTCACAACAGGGCTGTATGTCGATGTTCCTATTATTTGATCCTGTAATAATCCTGCATGAGCGAGGGAGTGAGCATCCCTTCAAGACGAACTTAACGATTATATAAATACAAGGAACGACGTAAGTAAAAGCTACGAAAAAAAATTCTGTGGTGCAGAAAACATAAAAATTCAACCGTCAAGTATTTTATATGCATGTGAAAGTATACCTATGGAGAACCGTTTTGTCAAAATATTCATACTAAATAATATGAAGATAAGACATAATCACGTACTAAGTATACGTTGTCTGTATATGTAGCTCGCACACACGCATAAAGCACACAGTAGCATCATAGCATGGCATATAGCTGTACGTCTTCAGTCATTCAATGTGAGAACTGGATGAGCTGTGACGGACGCGAGGGTGTACGAGAGTGTGATTTAAACAATTCTAAAATCATGCATGATTTGCAAGCATGAGAACAGCTTGAACAAATACGCACACTTGAAAAATTACGTATAAATGAACGGTAAAAGACGCTATACTATAATTATATTATGTGTTCAATGGAAATCATTTATCTCACATCTTCAATAACTTGGCACCTTGGCAGTCGACAACTTGTTCGTAACATGGAGGCAGGGATATTAACTAAACTAAACCTGTAGATACATTGGTATCATTAGCACCAAATACACCCATCAGAACAGCATGTACAGGATCAGAGCAAAATTCCTACAACCGTTGACTTGTGGTATCTCAACTTCTTACTGCTAAAAGGGTATGGAATACTAAAATCTAACGTAACTCTTAAACAGTCGGGAATGGGTATTAACCATTTTCTTTTACTTTCAAAGTGGCAACACCTGTCCTCTTAACATTGAATCGCCCTGCAAATACTTCTATATCTACCAGGCCATGTTTATATGAAAGTGTACACACTATACACACTGCTCACACACTTTGCAAATATACTTTTAACTTCTTGTATATCTGTAGTGTACACAACACACTTGCAATAAATACCTTCATGTCACTGCATGCACACTATTACCAGCATATAATAGCATTGCAACAGTACAGACTGACGTCTGTATTGTCAATACAGCATTGTATCGAAGAAGCTGACAGTCATAGTAATAGTACAGTACAAATGTCTCGACACTAAATTAGAATTAACTTGGGCTCAACTGTAAAACATGTTAGCTGCAATTTAAACTTGATTGCGAAGCCACCCGAATAAAACATTACTAACGTAAATTTATAATATCATTGTAGAAACATCTTCACAAAACCTGTGTTCCTTGCGGAAACGTTGACGTACAACCTATTCTACTATATTAACATACATCATATAAAATCACATGCGTTTACAGGCATTGGTGTACATGACATCAAACACTTGCAGAGTGCATCTGAGCCTACCGTGCAATGTGCATCCATAACATTAACGTGCATAGTTCATCAAAACTTTAACGTGCACAGTTCATCAAAACATTAAATGTACATACTTCATCTACAACATGAACATACATACTTCATCTACAACTTGAACATACATACTTCATCTACAACTTGAACATACATACTTCATCTACAAAGTGAATGCAAGCTTCATCTACAACACGAACATACATACTTCATTTAAAACATTAACATACATAGCTAATCTAAAACATTACCACACATAGCTCATCTAAAACATTACCGTACATAGCTCATCTAAAACATTACCGTACATAGCTCATCTAAAACATTACCGTACATAGCTCATCTAAAACATAAACGTTCATCATATCTGTCTAGAACACCAGTAGAGCGTAATATTCAAAATTCAAATGTTATTGTACTGCAGAGTAAAGAGTATGAGAGTATCTAATAAAACTTCATCGTGTATATATTAGTCTCCTCCTTTTCAACTTTGACTGTATCCATTTCCTCAAGTTCATCCTTCATTATTGTAATACGAACGGATAGAAATAATTACATGGTAGATCTAAAGCGTTATTACAATTATATGGCTAAACATACACATGCGGAAGGGTTTGGTTCGACTTTATCACGAGCAGTTTCCACTATATGGACCGACTACACCAGATCTTGACACTAATTAGATGGAGTTGATTAAAGTAAATACTCACCTTGCACTCGCATGAACACTTTGTCCTGTGTGGCCCTGCAATATACAAAATAATAAATTCTCATCAAATGAAATTTCCAAGTACTCTCTTCAGAAGGGTCATTGTAAATGGGTTGCTTGTAAATTATAGGCTGCAATTAAGTTTTTTGATTAAACTAAGCAATATTTAATAGTATAATATCACTAATGGAATCATAACTATCTTTACGGGAGCTCTCAACCACAAGGCAAAGGTATAGAGGTAACTGCAAAGAATTCTTTAGCAAAAAAAATATTTATCTCTGATGGAATTTCCAAGGAATAAATAAATTCCGCATCGTCAGTGGCACTATTACAGGGAAGGACAGGAGTTTAGCGAATGTTAGATTAGAGCAAAGGAATTTGTAGTCAAATCAAAGCAAAGCTTACTTAATTTGTATAGACATTTTATATCTAACAGATATATACTTACAACAAAGGGGAATGCGAAGTTGATAATGATTACTGCGTTATCAAAGTTAAGTTTGTCTAACAACAAGAAGATATGGCAAGATTTGTGAATTCTATAATATAACAAGTTTTGATTGGAGAAAAAACTATGCAGCAAGTAAATTTACTGAGATATTACGTCTTAAATGTTAAACAATGTTGATCCTAAAAAGTCATTAGCACTGAAGACTTATAGAGCGAGCTATACATCCAATAAAACAGATCTTCTCCAATGAAATGATTGTTCCAATGAAATGGAACAAGAAACATAAGGAAATACTTTGAAAAAAAAATTATTTCTGCAAATATCCGTGAGATAGAATAAGTCCAAAGGTCGTGTGAAGTCAATTACAAAAGCCTCAATGCTTCATTCGTCATAATTAATCTTCATTCTTTTTAACAAAATAACGAGTTACTGTTTTTTTTTTACAAAAAAGGGTTCATATTACAAAAAATTCATGCCAAATGATAGAGAAAGCGGTATAAATATAATATATATGAAGAACCTGTAAACATGTATAATGGTGCACATATAAACTTAGTGCACTGAAAAAAAACATTAATAAAATATTATGGTTCATGTACTTTCAAAAAGGGTTTAGGTATAAGATACACACACAAGACGCAAGAGGAGAAGGAGATAAAAAAAATGAAAAAGTTAGGTTGGTCACGGTGTAATGACTTTCCCAATAATACACTTTTCTTGCAAATCAGAATGGGTATTACATGTACACTAAATTGTGCAGTTTGAGGTATAATAGCATTATATATATAAGTACTTATAGATACATAGTGTCTACATACTTAAATACATACAAAAATAGAATGCGAATTACTTTTACCTTCTGTGTTTTCTATGCTTATCTTATTATATATAATCCAATCTAAGGAACATTATGAGTAAACAAATACAAACCTATGTAACTTCCTAAGCTTTAAGTCTGGATCCCGTGGCTAAAAAGAAGCTCTTATGTCGTATGGATTGTAATAAGCCGCAGACCGTAGAGAAAAAGTAAAATAAAATAAAAAACATTTCTACCTACTCCCTAATCTCATTATAACGACATCGAAATTATTTCTGCAACAATTTACATACGTAAAAAACATGTATATGTGCATATTTATACTATACATGTATCTATCTATACTTGTCATATCCATGTATCTATTTATACTGGTCGTATACATGTATCTATCTAAATTTGGCGTATATATAATTATATTTATATTTTTTTAATATTAAACAAACATTGAAAGGGCTAAACTCTTGTTTTGGAATATTAAAATTAAATATCTACAAAAAGATCCACGTGGGAGTGGTTGGAGAAGCCACCCTAAAATGACATTTCCCATTTCCATCCATCTATATACTTACAGGATTAAATGCCATATGATAATAAAATAAAATTCCTATTGGTTTCGGACACGATCTCTATTAAATGTATATCGTGGTTTTGACTGTGATTTTTGGATTTGGACACATACGACAGACAGTTCGGGACTTCATCAAGCATAGAGGCACTTAATATGTATATCTTAATGCATTTTACCGTTTCCAGGGTGACAAGGGGTGATAAAAGTGTCTGGATGAACTTGTCCATCCCGATGGATGAGGATATGGTCGGTCTCCGTGACCAAAAGACACAGTCCTCTCTGCGAAGGGTCATTGAGGATAGTTTTTCCACACTTGGCACATTGGTAACACAGTGCCCAGGCATGCTCTTCACTGACAACACTAAAAGATTCAAGAATATTTGCCAAGTTGAGACAACTCTTGGCATCCAATTCACACCGTGGTGTTGTCGGGACATTCCCCCGTAATCTCTGAGATAATTCCATCTCCACTTGCAAATTTATTTCTCTTTTGACAGAACAACCACTTTTTTGCCTCTAACCAGCCAGCAGCACACTCAAGCACTCCAAATATTTCACATTATAAATTTCACATCTAAAGGTGGTTGGGTATTACAATAGATACTCACACAATAAACAATTATTGGCTAATATTTTTTTAATCCGTTTTTTTTTTAAATTATTTAGTTAATTAATCCAGTTTAGCCCGAGACAACGTTGTTTCCCCCTTGTTGGGCCTCGTCTCTCAGGCACAAAACATTTACAAAGATCCTGACTCACTGACGGTCAGTTACAAACTGCAGATAGGTCAAGACGAGTAGAATAACAAGGTGGTATGCTGTGCTATGCTAAGTTCCGTAACAGGCGGGGCGGGTGGATGAAATGACGTACTTGAAGATACACGGAAAGCGCGGGGATTTTGATCAGCTATGTTAAAGGTATAGGCACACGTGTGGGGGAGTAGGTTCCCCAAATCAGGTTTTTGACTAATTAATTTTGCATTTAATTTTAAATTGTACCAAATTACAATCCATAATAGTTAAGAATATCAAACTGAGAAATTAAATTAAATCTTTCCAAATTTTCCATCTATTTCAAATTCCGCTGTGAATTTAAAAAAAAAATAAACATTACTATGCTATTGTCGTTACCACTACACTAAAAAGTTTGGAAAAAATAATTAATTAAAATAATTTTTTAAATTATGAAAATAAAAGCAAGTGTTAAATAAAATCTAGAAGGTTTTTATATAAAAATAAATGAGGCACATGAGGATCGAAACGTTGAAAGGGTGACTCACAACGTGTGACTGTATAGCATAGTGTACTGTATAGTGAAGTATTATGATTTTGAATCAGGTGGTGGTTGTAATATACTTACAGATGGATGAAAAATACAAGAGGATGAGACAGGTAGTAAGTAAAGGTATAGTATATAGTGGTAGTGGTAGAATTGTAAATTACAGGTAAAGAATTTTGGAGGAGATCGGCTGGGGGAAACTCACCGTCCAGTTCCATCTGGAGGGATGGGATGAAGTTGGGGCTCAAAGGGTTGATTTTTGCGGGAGATTTCATTTGGACGTGTCAGGACAACGGCAACATGGCAAGATGTGGACGTGTACAGCTGACTTCCAACGTGGAACTATACTTGGTGATAGTAAGGTGGCGGCCTGTTGGTGTTTTCATTCAGTCGTCGTCGAGTTTAGAAGGGTACAACTTTCAACTCTGATTTTGTGGTTGATTCTTTCTGCAAAGTATATAACGGCAGTGTAAACTGAGCCAGAACAGCTGTAAATTCGACAGCCGGTGTGAGAAATTACCTTAAACCAGAACAAAAATGGTGAGTAGTCCGGATTTGATTTGTAATTTGTGGGGATTTTAATATTTTTGGTAATTTTGAGGGGATATTTTGAAGGGGAACATGTGGATTTGGTAGATTAATTTAATATAGGAGAATAGTTGGAAATTAAATGGAATTTTTGGTTTGATGTATAGCCTGCACCCGCAAGTTCAACAACTGTAGGAGCTGGAGGTCGTTCACCCCGGGCGGGGGGAGCCCCAAGACCGGCTGGCGGCGGCGGAAGTGGAGCGGTTCGTCAACGAAAAACTACTTCAACCACAGCTGCAAGAACTACTCGCCCTTCGACCTCAACTGGAAGTATGTGGCGCTTCTATACTGACGACTCTCCCGGAATCAAAGTGTAAGGATAAAAAGTTTACTTTTATTTCATAATTTAGAATTTAAATATGTAGAATTCAATTTCAAATTTTTTAAAGAATTGAATTACGGATTTATTTGGAATTTCACTTCCAATTTTATCCTGGAATTTAGTATGAGAGGAGATGGAACCGTATTTTCATCATTTACAAGCTTAAGCATTGTGTATTTTAGTAGTAAAAGGTTCTCATATGCTGATTTTGATTGTAATTTCAGAGGACCCGTACCAGTATTGGTGATGTCTCTGCTGTTCATTGCTTCCGTATTTATGCTTCACATTTGGGGAAAGTACACTAGGTCTTAAGGCGTGAAGAGTATTCTGGGACCAACGGAGATTGTTGACTCTCTCAACAAATAATATTCGTTTACATTGCATTGTTTATTCTATATTGTGTACTAACGTGTTGTTCAGAGTTGTTCAGTGTCCACCAGACTCTGAGCGACTAACTCATCATTCCCTTACGAAAAAATAAAAATTTGGTCGTTGCTAAATATACAGATCAAAATTAGTATGATGTCTAATGTGCATGTGTTTGTTGCATAGATTCGTTAAGTTGCCCACAGAAAACGTCATAAGTATAGAGCCTTCAAAAATTCCACGTCCAGTAACATGTTGAAATTGTGCGGAGCATGTGGATGAGATTACAAAATCCTTCAAATCACAACAAGATAACATTCTAATAGCAAAGCAAAGAGCATTTCTGTATTTACATATGCGTTTTCTACGTTTTAAATTATAATTGAGACTGCATGAATTAATTTTTGTAAAATAATCTCAATTTTAGCATGCTAACAAATAGCAGTTCATGTAATTTGTATGTTCCCGACGCAAGTGTAAAAATTCAGTAATTTTAATTATCCGTATATAAAATTTGTACGTGGCAAACAGGGGGTAGAGCAAAGGTCGAGCTGAGTACGAAAAGAGAATGTAAAGCTAAGTTAAGCCATAATAAATTTACAAAAGAGCTAAAAATATGTTTTAAAAAAGGTCGTTGGTCCCCGTTGTTCTTAGAAATAATAAGGGGGAAAATGGAAAAGTTTGTAAAAAGCTTTGACAACGACAAGTAACAGGTATGTAGTTGTAAGTGTAAACTTTTTAGAATGGTCAATGTTGTTAACTTGAGAATTTATATAGCTCCCTATTTGTTTTTATTGTTGTAAAAATACAATTTTGATTATATTATTTTTTGAGCCCATTTTATTGTCCAGAAAACTGGGGTGTAATAATCTTAAATGTAACATGCAGTTTTCGGGTAGGGTACCTTACCTACATAAGGTTGATCAAGCAAATTCATTAACTTTTATTTGAGTTTTTAGGAAAACACATTGATTTGCAATGGAGACTGGAGACAGCAAAGCGACCAGTGGCGTATAGATGAGTAAAATAAGCCAGACTACGGAAATGTATATTGGTTATTCAAGAAAAAACACTTGAAGTGTTAGGAAAATATTATAAATATTGAATTTCTTGATCGCGTTACTTTTTACTTCATTAAACCAATGTTTATTTTCATTAACAAAGCGACTCTGAAAAAAATAGTTGCTTTTGAGAGCTCCAAGCAACTTTACGTTTCAAGTGTTTTTATTGTTTTGCAATAATCACTGCACGTATGCATAACTCAGATAGGAGTGCATATGTAATGTCTCATTAAAGTTCTATATAGCAGGCAGTTCATCACTAAAATGTTTATACTAATACATCTAAATTAGACATTATTATTTTGTAAAAATCTATGCATATTTACTTCTGCCGGCCTCTCAAGAAGATATTTTTAAGTCCTGAACCCGTTGGACAAGATGGAGATGGCTACCAGTCCTTTTAGTAACTTCCGTGGACTGAGGACTATTAGTATTTGTACAAATATTAAGACCGAACAAACAAGAAGAATGACAAAGAATTGTTGACAAGTCAATAACAAATAAAATCGCCTTCATAAATCTTTTATCAATATATAAATATGTTTCGAAGTTCCGAAACCTTTCTCCAGCCTTCGCCAAGAATGCTGGAGATCTGTTGGTTATCGCTACTAAAATTATTAAATGATCACTAAATAAAAAAATCGCTTTCGTCTCAGCGATTCCCTAAACTTTACGACACTAACCTCTCACGTTGCATTAAAAAATCCCTCACGGTACCTTCAAAGACCGGCAAATCCACCGGAGAGGAGGCAAAATATTGGAAAATTATTATATTTGGCCTTTCCATGGAAGGATATTGTATGTACTATTGTACTAGCAACCAATAAAGTCATAATAAATATAATAACCAGTAATACAAGCACCTGTGAATTTAATAAATCACTTGAAAAATATTAAATCACCAGTAAAGTCACCTCTCCAATAAAAAAACAATAACTAACCACTAAAAATAAATCAACATTAAATGTAAAGACGTATAGGCTTCTCCTCCAGTGTATACATAGTACTTTAAAACAAAACGCTTCACGTGAAAATACTTGCGTATGATTTTAGTAGGATAATTTTTCCAAATTGCTTTTTTTTATGTAGATGATACTCTACTAATATATCTATAGTTGTTTGACTATACAGAAGTGGTTTGTAATTAGAGCTTGTGTGTAATGGACTATCCTCGATTATTTTAATTGAAATAGTGACACATCAAGCTTATTTAAATAGCAATACTTTCAAGGATCTACATTGCCGATAGTTATTGTAGTAATATATTTTATATACATGTTAGACCGCGAGGACTCCCCTTCGACTTAAATTACCAAGAATGACATCTCAAATCTCAACATAATCGGCGAACACGAGATTTTGTTAAGAATGCCAGAATGCGTTAGAAAATGTTTTTAGGTACCGTGAGGATATTTATCGAGTAGTACCAGGAGAATTTTTTTGACACTGTGAAGAATTTATAAGGTACCGTGAGAATCTTTTAGAGTATCGCCGCGCACTCTAGTGCAAAACGGTTTTTTATTTTAATGATGATTTAATATTTTTACAGGTGATTTAAATTCAAATCATTTATTAAATTCAACCTGCCGATCTCCGCAACTACTGGTACTGGATAAATCCCCCAAAGGCATTTGTGATGCTTTTTTTTTTTATTTTGAAGCGTTCTTTACGGTGAAGGCTGAGGGAATGCTTTTTTCCCAGCATACCTATATTGGATTTATTATCCATGATTGTCCATTTCTGGTCCAAGCTTTAGAAATTATAATAAATTGCATTTACCAAATTATAAGAAAAATTATCAGTTTCAGTGACTTCTTTGGTAGACGTACTCATACATAAATATTTAAGCGATTATCATGCTTCTTAGAAATGTGTCCAAAATTATGCTTTTAATGTTATTTTAATAGCTACGAGCTATGAACGTTGAGCAACGTTGACAAAGTTGTTGATTTTTTCCTTTCTCGTAAACATGGAATTACATTTGCATGTACCTGAAAAATGCAGGTTAATGATGGGACAATGTGGCCTCAAGCCCTTGATATTGAAAATTCACTTTTCACTTTGGGTTTTATTTATTTTAAAAAATTATTATTTATAATTATTATTTAATTTTTCGCTAATGAGAGGAAAGCCGAGTGAAAGCAGTATTAGGAAGTATTAGGAAGCAGTATTCCTTTCACAGTATTAGGAAGCTGAAATGGCAGGTTCTTAACATCCGGGGGATGGAAATGGGACAATTTATGTTATGTACAACAGTGTCTGTAGATGTGTGATTGAGGAGTCGACATTTTGACCCATAATTTTGTGCTTCTAAATTTTGGGTTACCCAAAGGTACAGTCTTTTATCTAATTATTTCATAATTAATAATCGAGCCGAGCATAATATGGGCTTAAATATTTTGCTCTAATGGAAGTTACTTATTTTCATTAACCAATATCAAGAAGTATTGACTTTAATTATGGAAGTTACTATAATGATGAAGCGACTTTCCCCACAGAGAATAGAGTAACACTCACTCCGTTTATTTGTGCATAGTAATGGTCAGCTTTAAAGTATTTCAGTAATTGCAGTAGCAATCAAGAGTTGAATGTTAATTGTCGGCCAGAATAGAAAATAATGTTTATTGTACATTCCATATAATTGCATGTCGCCTGAGAGATTAAAATATAAAATGACAACTGGCAGCAGAAGTTGTACAGGAAATTGGAAACCCATGGCCTAACGGGGTCGTGGGGAAGGTTATTACTGCACCCCTGATAATGCTAACAAACTTATTAAATGTTCAAAGATAGATAATTTATTAGATTAATTGCAAATAAATTATTATTCTTAATATTATTTATTATTAAAATGATTATTCTTGGATTATTATGTTTTTATGAGAGTACTTTTCAAGGCAATAGAGATTCCAATGTAATAAAGCCACAGCTTTAAAGGGACGGCCAAAGATTCCGTTACTTTCACCTTACGCACAATGCAAGTGGATGCGCCATGGAACGGCATCGATTGAGCCCTTGAAAACGAGAAAGTCAAAGTCAAAAGGTTCGGGCGGAAGGTGTCGAAAAAGCTATTTTTAGATGAGCGACTAGATGATGCCTTCTTCTGCAGAATGCGTACTGCAATTTTATTATAAGTCCTACTACTTTTGAAGTATACTGCAATCCTACAGATTACATATCTTGAAGTTTAAAATGTTTTAAAGATACTAATTACACATAGATTATCTTATTGTATTTAATAATTTAGTTCAAAAATTGGTAAACTTAATGGCAGTGTATTAATTATTACAATTGTATGAATATTTTAACAATAATTTTGTACCATTTCGTTTAACTTCAATGTTTTAATGAGCTTCTCCTGAAATTAATCAACATTACGTCAAAATGTATCAGTACACAGGGAATATTTAACTTTCACGGAGTACTTTCAGGGTAAAAAGCTGCTTTCTCTATTCTCTTCCTATACGCAGAACCTATACGTCGTTGTCTGTAATGAATCCTGCAGTTTGTTATGTATCGAAGCTGTCGAGAAGCTAAAACAGATGGTAGAAGGAGCACCTTTTCGCAATGATATTCTGCTGATAGTAATTCCTCCAAAGCCAGCTATAGCAAGGATAGTGGTAACATGGGAAATTGTAAATGGTGGATTATAAAATTGTGGTTAATTTAAAAGATTCACTTAAGCTCAAGTGCCATTCTCTCCAGAATTATTTACATGGATGACATGGAAGGTGGTGCTTGGAGGCTGATTTTGTGCATGGAAATAAGGAGCAGCAGTGGGCTAATTGATCTGCAATCTCTCTGTCTCTGTGTGAGCAGGAACATGTGAAACTGCCGGTGACTCCGTCGTCTTGACTTGAATTTTCAGAAACGTAGTTTGGTGATTATTACGGTGGGGCCAGGGGCTTATAGCTTGCACATGTTGTTGAAAGAGAGTTGAATGGGAAATTACACGCTTGAGGTTGTTGTTGTTCGCTGGAATCTTTGCGCTGTCTACGGTCTGTATATACTTATATATGAGCATGTATTGTTTAACTCGCCCACTCCTGCTGCTGCTGCATAATAGTAATACTTCTCCGTCTCCACGCCGATAGCATTTATGGCTAAAAAATCTAATGGTGAAAGTAGTTCTCTCTCCCCGGAGAAAAACTTCAATACGGGAATATATATTTAGGTGATAGGAGTGAAATTTTGATTGGCTCTTGAATAGTATGGAATTATATGAGTCAAATGTTAGGAGACTATTATATGGGAGTGTATAAAACGAATTACGCATTAAATAATGATACATATCTTGAACATTGCATGCAGTTTTTATCTCTTCTATTTCACTCTCTCTCTCTCTCCCTCTCACTAGTATTATTATACATTTTATATGTACTTGTGGCCCGGAATTGCCTTGCGTATAAACTTTTCAACCAGAGGGTTCCATATGAAGTTTCCTTTTGGAATGAAAGAAACTTGGATAATATTTAGCAACAAAGTTTATAACAAGGTCCGCGTTTTCTATACATACTATATATGCAGGCTTAAAGGCGGATTTCGTCAATTGACGCACTTGCGTTTTGCATCACACAATTCCTGCTTCGGAAGGGTACTTGGAATGAAACGATTTAAATTTATGTCAATAACACTCAACTATCCCGGCTTCCTATATTAGTATTCTCTCATGCTTTAATGTCCTTTGTTATTTTCTCGAATTTCCTTTGTTATTAAGCTCTAATTTTCCATGTTCCAGTTTATTATTTAATATGACTTTTTTAATATTCAGTTCTCTCTGTCCTAGCATTTCTTACTCTGTAGCTAATATTTCTGGTTTTGTTCTAAAATCTAGTCCTTGCGTTGTATCTCACAATCTAACATGTCTCGTTGTAATATCTGGACTTGTTCTGTATCTAATATTCCTTGCTTTGTTCTAATTTTCTTTGTTATAATATTCTAATATTGCTTCCTCTGTTCTGTTACAAATATCCGTGTTTTGTTCTTACTTTCTTCACTCCGCTCCATTTTAATATTCCCTGTTCCCGTTTAATAATCCTTATCCTTATCCCTGCTTTCCTTCCCTCCGTGCTTCATTTTACAGCATTTACCATTTAATGGCCATCTTATCAAGTGTTAATGCACATACATTGTTAAGCCCTGCTATAAATATCTACCGTAGCATATGTCCGCAGTGCTAATTTCCGAATAATTCCAACCTCAGGATCATACAGGAAATTCCCTGTAATTCTGTGAAAATAAACTTTTCTCGGAATCCCAAATGGTATTCGAAGAAAGGGCATTTACCACGAAACGTTGGACAGAATGTGCAGTGGGACGTATAGACTTGAGCAGAATTTAGCATGTACAAAAAGTGTGTCTCTATAATGGTTAATGGGCAATATTGTACACTCTTGTACAGGGCTGTATAAACAAAATGTGGAGTAACAGTAGGACAATGTATAAGCAAATGTAACAGTTTATAGATCAAGCAAGCAAGCAGGCAGGCAGGGGAAAGAGGATATATATAGGAAAGGATTCCGTGTGGCATACAGTAATACAAAGTATTATAGAAAAGAGCCGAGCCAAGGATGCATTAAAAGTGTAAGATGCATTATATAGATGCATAGTCAAGGATGCATTATATACTGTCAAGGGTGTATGTATGACACATATACAATGCGTTGCATGCTAATATATAAGGTTATTAGGAGCTAGGGCTGTAAGATAAGATGCATAATCCTAAGCCTATAAAGTGTGTCCTTTATGGCGAAGTATGTAGGTTATATGGGAATGGAAGGAAACGCGGAGAATGCATTATAATCTGTAAAGGCTGAGAGAGCTGAAGCCATTGAAACATAAAATTCCTCTGCATTTTATGGCACAGGAGTAGGCATCGCATGGATCGATTTGGGCATGCACATGCAGAAACGAAACGAAGGACTTGCATGTAGTACCTAAAAGTCAGTTTTGTGCAGGCTTCAAACGCGCTCTGCTTCTTCCACCAACATCTTTCTCTTCCCTTTACTCTTGACTCCATGTAGCGAAATCCTCTATAAGCTACACACTTTTTAGCATGCTTTTATACTCTGTAGCCGACAGCATCTAACTTAGTAGTAGTTAATAGTAGTAGTAATAGTAGTACTCTGCCAAGTGGAAGTATACCCAGCGAACAAAGAAACACTACTAGGATTGAGAAACACATTTTATATAGCCTATATAAGTTTTTTGTGCCATAAAGATATATTCTGATGATGGTTTTTGTGTGTTACTGTGTGCGTGAGTGCGGGCTGCGTACACTTTTTGACGGTCTATGCTGTCGTAATCGTAAACCCTTCTGGGGATATGCTTCTGCGAGTGAGTACGACTTTATGGGAGAGAGAGAGACTCAGATGAAACTGCAAGGCAAAATGCGTGGCAAGAGTCCATGAGAGATTTTGATTCTTGATTTGCAGGGGGATTAGAATAGAGGGTAACTGCGTGTACTACGCGTGTCGATTTCGCTTCGAGGATGAATGCCAATGACCCTTGTGATTGATCCATGGAGGATTCATTTATTCGCACAAGATGGCAAGAGTTTATCTTGTTCAATATGCATTTAACTCTTATGGTATCTTTAAGAAAAATTGATGTACTTTTTCAAACTCCTCTCCAATGTGCGTACTCTTTATTGTCTACATGCGTTCCTCAAAGTCGCCATGCTGAAGAAGTCACTCAAGTCACAATGCTCTGTGTTTTCCAATGTTTTGCATGAGAGCTCATGAGTTTTTTCCTTCCACTACATATAGCAGCTCCACACAAAGTCTTGGGATGCACCTACCTACATCCCCAGTATGCATAAGCTTTTGTAACGTTGTTGTAATCCTAGTAATGAACAAAAGTTGTTTATACTTCAACCTGCATGAAAAATCAAGGCTTTTTCCTTCCTCTGATGAAATATGACTTCACAACATTTCAAAATCACCATATTATTATTTAACTTGAATGCAAAAGTCTCCCATTTACGTATCTACGCATCAGTCTGCAGTGCAGCAATCAATGGATACTGATACAAGGTGCATTTCAATGTAATGTAATGCTGTACACTAATGCTCTGCAGCCTTACTTATTGTTAGTATTAGTTAATATTCACAATGACTTCTACTAATTCAAATAACGTGGAAGTTTTCATTCTGACTAGAATTCCATTAATTTTAGTTACACTGAAAGCAAGATGCAAAACAGAAGCAATAAGATGCAGTTGCGAGTTGGAAACATAGAAATATCAATTTGTTTTAAAAAACATGAACTAATACAATTATACATTTATGAACTCAATAGTTCGAAATGTAATTTATGCACTCGATTACCCAAACAAAGCATATTTATGAATTTACTTATTTAAATCAAATATATTTCCATGTATAGTATCCTTGAAGCTTGTATAGCATGTACATTGTAGGATGCAGAACAACTATCCAATGCTTGATAGCATGTACACTCAACATATCGATACCATTTTAATATCAAAGTTTGCACAACTGATTCGACACAAGTTAAATCTTTGAAAATATTCTGCCCTCATCAGTGTAGGTAACAACCTTCAACCTTCTTGTTGACGAGATAGTCATGTATGTAGTAACTATATAGTAACTATATAGCTCGTATATGAAAGTGATGTACATACTGATAATTTTTATATTGGCTAGTAACGTACTTTGGTTGGTTTGAGGGCGCAACTTTGAAGTTACGTTCGCACAGGTAGTACATATATCATGCTGCATGTTTTCAATTTCAAGTTGAAGAAACCTCTTGCACGCAGCGACCCTCATATAAGGATTGAGTAACACGGACTCAACCTCATAAGCATTAAGCGTCGTTCGAGTTGATCTCATAAGAATTTGCATGTCATACGAGTTAAATATCAAGAGGGTTGAACGTCATTTGAAATGTCTTGAGGACTGAAAATCATGTGAAGATCATGAAGTCAGAGAATCATATTGAACTTGATGTAGATGGAAACTCATAATAAGTATCCTGAAGATGGAAAATAATACTGAGAGCATCCTGAAGACTGAAAACCGTAAACGTTGAGAAGAAGGAAAATCTGAACGTCATTATATGTAACTGAGTCAGCATAATAATAAATTTAAAGTTCATAGATACGCACCTAACGATGGACAGAATCTTGAAAACATTTCAAAACGTGAACAATGCTGGTAACAATGTCGACTCATGGAGTAAGGTTGATTATGGGAAATAAATAATAACGATAGTAGAAGTTCATCCGTGTAGCAATAAGAGAAGGCTCTATAGTGTGGTGAGTAAATAACATGTTATTATACCAGGTGCAATACTTACTGGTGTGTTGCAAGTATACTGCAGGGGAACATGACACTCATTCCATTAGAAGAGGACAGGATATGACTTACATTCATCCTTACAAGTTACAATAACACGGGCAAAACTACATATAAGCTGCATTATCATCGACACACCTATCTCTCTCTCTCTCATTCACTCTGTCTCTCTCTAGACTTTTTAACTCTCCTACACACTTGAGATTTAAGTATAACAAAGAATTTCTCCATGAAATTGTTGATGCTGCTGACGCTGTTGTTATTGTAGCTGCTTGATGTTGATTATGACGATGGTGATGATGATGGTGGTATAGGTGAAGTCCATGCAAAAATAACACAGTTATCTATAACTTTACGACCGATACTACGCCGTAACCTTTAACAATTTCAATGAATGGTTTTAAACGCTAATCGCATTATAACAAAGCAAACATGTATGTATGCATTGTGGCACATACATTTTCCAACGTGGTGGTGATTTCTGTTTACGCCAATGCCCTGCCTCTTCTTGGGAGCGAAAACGTGTACATGTGTTAGTATGTATAGTACTGCACTGTAAGTATAGTCATGCATATAAATACTTGCTTATGTGTGTGCTCCATAGCTCCTGCTCTATACTCGTGACCACATATATACTTGAAAAGGACGATGAAAAAGAGAGTTGCAATTTTGATGGTCATCTCGTTGATGCTTCTCGTCCTTTGTTCGCTTACATAAAATGGATGCAATGTTGGAATTCTCTCACACACTGCACATCTTTTACTATTGCAGCAGCCTTTCCTCATCCCCTTTCATCCTCCTTTTATTTACTATTGCTTTGTTCCCACATTATGCAACATTTTATGCGTGCTATCGAATAAAAATATGAAATTTAAAAATAGACTGTGGAAAACACTCCTGAGGGTTATTCATTTATTACGCAGTCATGCAGTCCGATTGTGATTGCATGTCCATGTACAAGAGGAATGCTTGATCGCCCCATTGATTACATATTGGCAATGTAGGTTCACATGGGTTTGCATTTATGGAAGTTAATTTAAATGGATTTGTATTTATGGAAGTTTAGTTCAAATAGCTTTGCATCGTTTCATTCGCTCAGTTTGGTTTTGGTAGTTACAGTAGCTAATACATTAGAGGAAACTTTGTTATCTTGATAGCAGTCCAGAGGACACTTTTTACAAACAATGTTATGATGTTGTATACTTGCTTAACCACCACAGATGACAGGTACTGAAGGGTATATTATCATTGTTGTCTGTTATATTTAATTTATCATCGATTCTCTAATGACTTATTTTGAATATTTTTCATTGAGACCGCTCTCCACGACACGATATCACTAAAGTGCACACACACGCTGTAAGCCTATAGATACATATGTAAATAAGTTCCACAATGCATACAAACACTATCGCTAAATTACATGCTACAAGCTACGATGTTTAAGGTGCATGCGAATACTCGAAAGGTGAAATGTAGACTGTTCAAAAGGTAAATTAAATGTAAATACTCATATATAAGTATTTCATATAAATGTTCGTGAGCCAAATTATATAATGGGTATGGAAACGGTTGAGCATTGACTATGCAAATAGACGCTACTCTACATACAGATGCATCAACAGACACTGTAGCATCACCCAGCATATTATCCTCGTGCTGATGAGTCATGAATTAATTCAACCTTCACTTCAAACCAAGAAAATTAACAATACTACATGCTGGTTGATAAAAACCCCGATAGGTACCTAACTTTTCCAACATTACGCTCTACCCCAAACGCCTCTTTCATTTTTATTTAGTCTTCTATGTCTAATGAGAATATCAACACTTCTAAAGGTGTTGCAGCTCATTTAACACCATATAAGACTGTTGTAAAGTGAAGCAATAATGCCAGCAATAATGACTCTGTAACATAGGTTCAAAGCCTAAGCCTTTAAGCATTTGAGTTTAGTTTACACATGTAGGCAGAGCACTCATACATATAACTGCACGGCTTTAATCTATCTTGTGTATGCAAGTGCAAGGTGTTGTACATCACTTCAGGACTTGTACCTTACTTGTAATTGTATACAAGTAGCTCTGAACATACTTCTTATATCATATCTCTTGTCCATATGTCGTTGCCTCTTGTTGAGGAAATGTTTGCGTACATCATAGTAGAATGATGATGGATTGAATTAGGAATTACTTTGACGGCAGAGCATCAAAAGATTGTTTGTTTCTCCTTCATGGCTCTATGTATACATCTATTGAAGACTGGCTGATACGTGAATCAAAGTGCAATAATCCTCGTACCTTGGCTTCACTCACTTGATTCGGTTTTACAGCCAACTGATTTTAGCTTGTAAGCACGTGATTTATCTGTCGTGTTTTAATAAAGGTGAAGGCAAGCTTCTTTGCACACACGTTAAATACCTCCTCTCAACTCCTTTGACTTCACAAGTTGGGCTAATCCTGATGGCATGTTAGTTTTACAGCTTATGATGACTCTTATTGATTTCACCCACAAATTCCCCTGTACATCAGTTCTGAGTTCAAACAACTTTGTTTTGTTTAAAGAGAGAGAGAACCGTTGCTTTTAATTTTAAATGCATTCTCTCTAAATACAAAACAACAACAGAAATATTAAACAAGTTAATTTATAGTTGTATAAATACCAAATTCGGAGTAAAATATGACATACAACTTCATTATCTTTATGCATAACTGTATTCAATTTAATTAAAAACAACGTCATTCAGTTGGCTTAAAAATAAATATTTTGAATAACTTAATTCCTGCAGGCTCCTTTCTGCGATTGAATCAACAAAGAAAATATCCACGCTCGAATTGTTTAACTACCAAAGGCTACGCAGGAGTTTTTTTAGATCATTTTTTATCCGCGCTGCAATAAAGTAGAGTCGTGAAGGAGCTTCCTGTAATACTCTGCATAGGAATTAACGCCAGGCTTCAAATTAGCATTGTGTCTTTTGCCATGTCTGAAGGGATCGATTGAAGAATTGATTGGTTATAATAGTATAATAGTAGTATAATATAGGTCCGCTGGTCTGCATGTCGTACATGAGTGCACACCTGCAGCAAACTATGCAAGAATGTTCAATTAAGATTGCGTGAAATGAAAGGTGGAAATCGATGCGAATGCCAAAGTCCTGTGTGTGTGTGTAGACGTTTACGTCAAGGCATGTTTGCAGTTTGAAGAATTGTACAGGATGCTACCTTCCTTATAGTACTTGGTATGCTGACTGAATGTAATAATGTTAAAAGTTGATTCAAGCCTTATACCTCTTTATTAGATTTGTTATAAATTGCGATACTGCTGTCTCTACATGTATGTAATAATGTTTAATGGGATTTAGATGTGTTATTGTTTGGTGTGTAGTAACTTGAAAAGTGGTGTGTATGCAGTAGGAATTTAGTCATGTAGAGGTTTAGAGGTGGAAGAAAACAAGGACGGACGCAGGGTAAGTCTGCCGTATAGCTGTAACATGGGGCATGCAGGAAAGAAAACAGCTTCTCTGCCTACTACTACTCACTATTACTCCACTGTATGGCTTTAGTAGTAGTGCCTGGTACTATGAAACATGCGTCCGCGTGGACATCTCGTAGGTTTCGGCGTGCTGTAGTCGTTGGCAAAAACAGGATTGAACTCAATTGTCAGCCCAGTGCACTATACCTGCATCATTATGCAGGAGTGTGTGCATGCATATTATGCTCACTCTTCTGTTGGCTGCCTGCTCCTTTCCTATACGTGATTTGCTTTCTCTTCGTGCACTGCAGCAGTCGCAGCAGCAGCAGCAGCAGCAACGATGCTCTTCTTCTTCTTCCTCCTGCCCTCACCATGTACATATGTATGCTCTCACTCGTGTGCGTTGGAGGCAAGGAGCGAAAACCCGTCCGATGGTCTCTGTGTGCAAACTTGTCTTCCGTACTCGTATAGTTTTTTTCCCGTCGTTTATATAAAAGTACACACACGACGTACACAAAACTACGGACGTTGCATTGTAGTAAAGCACACATTCTGTGTAGGAAAAGCGCACATTATGTACGGGAAGGTACACATTCTGTATAGGAAAGCACACATTCTTTATGGAGAAGCGCACATTCTGCATTGAAGAGCACACATTTTGTATACAGAAAAGCACACATTTTGTATACAGAAAAGCATACATTTTGTATACAGAAAAGCATACATTCCGTATACAGAAAAACATACATTCGGTATACAGAAAATACATTTTGTACATAGAAAAGCATCCATTTGATATATAGGAAAGCTTACATGTGTTATTAGAAAAGTATTTTCATGTATCTACAGATACATTCTGCATAGAAGAGCACTTTATACACAAAGACACATACTGCACAGGAAAGCGCTTTTATCCACAAAGACAACATTCTGCATAGGAAAGCATTTTTACATACAAAGACGCACATTCTGCATAGGAAAGCATTTTTATAAACATATGTACACACATGTAAAGCACGAAAGCGCACTTTTCATATTGAAAACTCTACTACTTGTGCACACACATTTCGTACTAGAAAGCGGATTTTGTATGTATATACATACAGTTTTCAGAGAAGACCACACTTTGAGCGTATTTTAGCAGCGAAAAGCCCACTTTTGCTTACCGTTTCCATATAGGCCGGCCAACTTTGTCCGTACGACGTGAGTACAACTTGTATATATAGATAAATCAACTTTGTGCATACAATATTCATACGGACAAACCAACTTTGTGCAACGTATGGAAACTTGATGCATATATGTACATCCATAGCAAATAAGAACGGTGTACAAGAAAGCACACGTTGCGAACGGAGCCTACATTTCGTACACTGAGACACTGTTTGTGCATGGAAAATCCTACATATTATCATATAAAGGAAAGAGCGCATTCCGAACAAGAAAGCATCGACTGCGAAACCCCTACAACTTCTCAAGATTTGCTATTTTTATAATGAACTACATTTGAGGGCACACACACTCAAAATGTATATTTACAAGGATGAGGATGGAATGTGAAAACGTCAGACTGCATTTAAGAGCCTCTGGTCCCTATATATACTGTATGTACATATAATATGGTATAACTCAGAATTCAAATTTGTCGATGCATGCAGTTTGAGCAATTGACGCAATGTAATGCCTGCATTTCCACTCCCTAATGCGACCTCATTATTTCTATTTCATTTCCCATTGTCTGGTTTATTTTTCTTCCTCTCCCTCCCGTCATCCCGCTCACCATGCAGGTTATAGTCCTCAACATGTCACCAAAAATTTGACTGTAGATTTCTAGTACGCTATAATTTGCAGTGTATTTCTGCTGTCCTATATTTACTATTATACATGCATTGCTATCGCCACTCTCTGAACTTTGATTGTCAATTCAGGATTTTTTTCATTGTATAAAGAGCGTATCGCAATTATTTTTGCTTAGCACATTGGTGTCAAATCCTTGTTACATTTTTTTTAGATTCTTTTCATGTTTCCTGCTATGCTTCATTGCTATTTGTGTCTTTGTGCGTAAGATACGCAGGTTATTGGGGTTGAATTTGCACGGCTGTATTGTGCTTTGATTCTCTGTGTTTTCCTTTGTTTTCCGGTATTTTTCTGCATTTTATTTTTAAAGTGAGTCTTAACTTCTGGCATTTTACTCCATTTCCATAAACTTGAAGTTTTTCATTTTTATTTCCATACGCTTTCCTGCATTTCACTTGAATTTTAAAAGCCTTCCTCTTTATTATATTTACTTCATTTCAATTTGCATCGCTTTTATTGCTTTATTATGCATTGTATTCATGTGTAATTAAAAACTTATTCACCGTTTTTGATCGTGTTGATTAAATTTTATGCTAAATTTCCTTGTGAAACCTGAGCTGATGCATATATGGGATTCCATCAAGCCAAAGTCAGCGGTCAGTTCCCAAGACTAAAAAATAATTAAACTAATGAAAATCTTGTCAGGTATTAATTTAATTGTTGGCAAGAGCATAATAATTTTTCTCCAAAGTATTTTCCTCTGTACAGACTTTTAAGAGTTCACAACATGGGAACCAAGAGTGTTGATTTCTGAGTATGTGGTGTGGGGTGGAATGAGGAAAGGAAGGAATATAAAATGTTATTTAGTGGACGCAGTTCAATTGAACCAATTAGTCCCTTGTAGGTGCATGTTTGTCTACTCTACTCCTCTCTATGGCTTTGATTTGTTGATATGTTTTTCATAATCTACTTGATTCTTTTTTCTGCATATGTTCATCAATTTCATCATGGAGGCTTGGGACAGTTGTATGCAGGTTTGGGTCTTGCAGCCAACAGGGTTTGTACATTTTACAAAGGGAAATAAATTGATAATTGTACATATTGCCGCACTTATTAATTTGGGATTTGTATGTATTGCAGTGCCTATTAATTGGTATTCATATAATATTGCATCGTATATTAAATAGGTATTTGTATATATTACACTGCTTATTAAATCGAATTGCCGAGCTCATTAAATTAGAATTTGTATGTATGTATATCTTCAAAGCTTAATAACTTGATGTTGTTGTGCGCTGTAGAGGCTACAGGGTCTTGTAGTCTGCATAAAAGGTAGTTTATTTGATTGTTTGCGTGCATTGAAAAGGAGGGACGACATGTATGGAAGTAAATGAGTAAATGTGTGCATGTTCACATGTTCAATTTTTGTTGTACAGTGAGTTGCCACCGAGAGTAAAGTTTGTTTACAATTCTTTCAGGATTATGTGTGTGCGTTGAAATTAACATCTAATCAGGTTAACCTCGTCCATAGAAATGTTAAAACTTTTTTCGTCTTTAGTTTATGATGACTTTTATATTTTTATGAACGGGAGGTCGACGAAAAAAGTCAATGATAAAAGCTGCATCGAGCCATTACCATATGCTTGGACAGAGGAAGTCGTATGCAAGAATATTATAACTGATGTCAATATAATCAAATATGGACGCTAGCCCATGTAGGTATAAACTATACGTGAAAACTATCAGGCATCATCAACTGTATATCATTGAGGCTGACGCAAGTATCAACAACTATACGGAAGCTATGTAGGTAATAAGGTGCCATTAGACGAGCTAGTTGAAGGCATATCCTGCTTATGTACTAGGTACTCATAATTAATAGTGAAGCCTGCAAATATGTATCGATTATTCTAATCTAGTTAATGATTATATTAGGACCCCCTAGTGTTACACTTTGTTCTTGGCTCATTTGCTGTAACATTGCAAAAAATTTTATTACTATAGTTAACCGACTCCTGTAACATCTTCATGTATGGAAAATAGAGACGCTTGAATTCTCGATGTGTTCAGACTGCTTTACATGCTTAACTATTATGCTATATGGTAACGCTTTTACATGCTAAAGATAAAGATTGGCATCAAATGTTTAAGGATACGAACTTCTTGTTTGTCTTTAACTTTGATGACTGACTTATATAAGTCTACGCATATGTGCGGCTGGCTACGCATATGTGCAAAGTCTGTCAATAAATTAAAATATACATACGTACAAGGATAATGCGAAGCCAAGCAACCCTATAGCTGTACTTGATTTGCCACAGATCTCTGACTGTGAGAGCAAATAGCCCTCTCTCAGCTATCTTCTTGCATATTGTTTATGCATGAATACAAATAAATGACGACGACATGTTTTTATCTAGAAGCACAAACATGTCTCTCTCTAGTTTTAGGAGCCAGAATCTTCATCAACACATTGATTATACATATTATAGTATCCCTGTAACCAGTTCAGGCACAAACTACACGATAGGTAGTTATTAATATTTGTACATCACACACTGTGACACTTATATTTGCATGTATTACTTTTCTATTAAAATGCCTGACACTAGTAAAGTGATGTGGTGCACCGTAGCCAGCATTAAGAGATGAAATAATTTCTACATGCGTTCAAAAGTGCGGTCGTATCTCAAAATCATGCTCAATCCCCTCTTACAAGTATAAGCCTGCATATGCTATAAGCAAAATTAAGTGTGTGTGTGTGTGCTTGGAAGTGTTTGATAGAAAATGGTCATATTGTTCATACACTTGATATTTGATATCAATTTTATTGTTGTTTATTGTCACCTAATGCCTTTGCTGATTGTGTGTAGATCTGGCGCATTGAATTGCTTTAGCCGCACCTTAACACATATATATAGACTCGTCGGAAAGTCATAAGTCTAAACAAAATTGATTTGACTACACTTGCAGTAAAAAGTGTATACAATAGGATTCATCTTTTCAGCGTCTCCCTGGAGCATTCTATCTGACACGAACACACACATGTGTAACCCATAATAAATATATGTGGTTATAGCACAAGTGTGTCAACAACGGGGGAAAATATGAAACTTTTTGTGCGAAACCATTAAAGCATTTGATTTCAAGGAAAAGACTAGAAAAAATAAAGAAATAATTATATTGGAGAAATGTGGGGCTTCTTTGAACTCGGAACAAGATTCGCTTCATATTTATTTGCTCCGTTATTACTCAATGTTCCTGCACACAAGTACATATGTGCACCATATTCATTAGAAGCAACATTTACATAGTGTTTCCTTCATACAGGCACACAAGACTGCATAAGAGGTGAAATAAATTTGTAACGAGGAGAGATTTCCAGTGTGTAGGTATTTTGCACTTTTCTATCAAAACTTATTATCTATTACATATAGTTCAGCCACTCTCCTATCTTGAACCTCTTGTCAGGGTGTGTTTGTGTGTGTAATGGTATGTATAGATACGTGTATTTGTGCTGCGAAAACTAATGCGAATTGTATGAACGATGAAGTGTATGGTCTAGCCAGTCGTATAGACTGGAAAAAGGTTAGACTCACTGCGCCGACATCAAGATATGGGGAACAGGACGTTACAAACAAGTCAATAGGTACTATTATAACATACATGACTAGACTATATTTGTAAAGTAGTAAAACTATATAACGTAATAATAATGCTGAATGGAAATGGAAACCATGTATACTTGGAAATTGACTATGCGTACTTGCGTACTGTTTCAAAGGCCACACGTTGATATCCACGTACCTCTTCCACCACTGTGAGTAAATCCTTCGGCTCTTATATAGCTGGGCTAATGTATAAACATTCAACTCTGTATCGACTGTTTCTATATTGCAATAAAGACATTTGTTCTGTATTGCAGTAGAGGACATATACACTATCTGTTGCATTATGCACTTATAAGAATATTGCAATATGCACTTATACGGGGTATTGTCATATGCATTGGTATGGAATATTATCACGCTTTTCATATAGGGTATCGCTACATCCATTTAGTTAGAGTACTGTGATGTACATACATGTGGAAAGCTGTGTCGTATGCATTTATATAGGCATGACCATATGCACTTACAAAGACTACTGCATTGTGGGCATTGCAGAATGCAGTGCCCAAATCCAATGGATTGCTATATGTCTGCATGAAGTTAATAGAATAAAAGCTGTTGCTAATCTGTGTGTAGTGCGTGTGTATGTGTGTTTAATGTGGATGAGCTGGGGAGCGTGTACATATTTAATGGCGTTAGTTAAGTTAGTTCGGTCCCTTTGGGTCAGCTCATGACATGTGTCAAAGTGGTTGCCTTAGCTTGGATGACATAGAAGTTACGTAATTATTTGGGACTACAAGGCCTCATGCCATCCTTAGTGCATGGCTTCCCGCAAACGTTTATTTAACTACAGGTATGCACCCGGTCTTATTGGCATAGAGATAAAATGTCGCCCTATGTTATGGGCCAATATGGCCCCACACGCACAATGATAGTAAGTATCAATACTTCAGCAATTGACAGTACAATATGATACCCCATAGCACCATAAGATCAAAAGGTATATAGGAACTTAAAAATGTTGTTGTTGTAGCGATACAATATGTACACGCTCCCTAAAAGAGAAGAAGAAGAACATGGAAATATCTCGAGCTGCGTGCGATTGTGCGTTCATCTCTTGGTGATTTTCTGTGACCCATTTACGATAAGATCAAACGCATTTCATCAGAGAGCAAAGCAAAAGCTTAGTTATTATGTAGCAAGTTGTATTTATACAATACATACATATGCCTGTAATCCATCCATACACCCTCGTACTAATCAATAGCATGTAGTAACCTCGGCGACGAGCTCTACAATAAGTACGCACAGCGAGAGCAGGCTGCAGGAGATGAGCGAGAAGCGAACAGTTGGAGCAGATCTCTGGTGATGAACAAGAAGAAGATGAAGTGTAGAGAATGTCATATATAGGAGCTAGTAAGAATAGTAGCATCAATGCTCTTTATCCATCCTCTGCCCCTTAAATAATCTTACATGCATTTTTTGATTCAGGTCAATTCATTGATTGGCGGAGCATTGCTAAAATGGAATAAATGATAAGGGATATGACTGTGACCACTTGATCGTGTTGATGGGCTTGCATATTAACTCATTGCTTGTAATGGAATATAAAGCTATATTTGGAAACGTTGTGCTTAGATATTCAGTTTACTATAATGGGGATTTATTGAAGCAAAATAATGATTCAAACAATAACTTAAATGGATGTTACATAAGCTTCATATTAGATTCCAAATACAACCACGTCGTCAATTTCCCCTTCATTTACAATTATCATGTTCCTCTCATGCTCTTAGTTACATTTAATCATTCAGTTCATACAAACAAATGGTATTCATGCATACGATGGTCAGAAATTATTGTAAAACATACCAGAAATTATTCTCTGGTTTTGTTATATGCTTAAAAGCACATTACACACGCATTCACACATGTACTCACACATGATTTGCCTCTCCTTGACGAAAAATTCTACTCTTGTAAGCCTCACAGAGGTACATATTACATACTCACACGAGTTTAGAACTGGATAGTTTACCTTGCAGTATGCAGTGGCAACATTACTCATTTCATTGAGAAATTTCGCATGAGGAATGAGGACAAGTGCAGTAGTAGATGTGTGTGTGTGTGTGTATGTGTGTGTGATATGTGTGCGAGAGTTGGTGCTTTAGAATATGTCTTCTTTGGCACTGCAAGAGTAGTTCCTTTGGGGCTGTGTATCCACACCATCGTATGACACACACTATATAGAGTAGCATAACAAAGGCCAAGTCTTTGGGCTGCAGGAAAATATAGCAGGAACATTGTATACTTATGGAGTAAAGTAAACAGCAAAGCAATAGAGGAGAGAGAGAGAAGCAGCAGGCGTAAAATGTGAGTACACGTACGAAAGCTCTGGTATGTTCCAAGACTTCGAGCTCCTATTGAAAGAGTTGTGCGTTTCAGTAAGCCATTCCGTAAATTTTACTAAGAAGTTGCAAAAATATCATTAGCCCTTTAGAATTACAAAAGAATGTTGATTTTATTGAAACAAATTTGCCGCTTTACAAACACCTGTGTGGTACCTTTTCTGGGTGATTAAATATTAATTTTTTTAAACCCAGAACTTGCTGATAATAATTTCTTTAAGATACAAAAATTTTATTGGGCTTATACTTGTTGTAATATTTTCGTTTTGATTTTATCCATTGGAGAGATCAATTTTTGGGGTATTTCAAGTATCAAACCCAGCAAGACGGAATTAATAAGGTCAAGCAGGGATTGTAGGTACCAATTATATAATCATTAAAATGGCGGGATCGTACAGGTAAGGTAATAATTTGCATTTTGAAAATATTCAGAGGGGCGGTCATACTGCATTGGCATACCAGTTGGATGCTACGGGCAAGAAGTTTTGCTCGTGCAATGTAACGTAAGTACATTTGAGTTTAGAGAAAAAGTTCGCCTGAATGTGTGCGTGTATATATCTGTATAGTGAGTAAAGAGGTGGCGGAGTTTCGAGCGGCAACCAATGCGAATGTTTTCATTCTTCTTCCTTTCCTTCCGGGTTACCAGTTGACTTTAGTGATGGTTGCACTGCAACTGCGCTGCACGAGCAAAACTCTTGGTTCCTTTTTGGTTTGCAACAGAGAACGACACGCAAAAGGATAAGATGAAGTTCGTCTATGCACACAACTATATACACGCAGCGAGAGAACAGAAGTGAAAACTGAGGCCTGAGCTTCAAGTCTAAGTCGTAAGAGTAAGAGCCGAAGAAAAGTGTGTGTGCTGTGTGTGTTTGGTGATTCTCTGGTTATTTCGTATTATACAGTATACACCGCGTTCACAATAGTGCATTCTACATTTTTTTTCTCTCTCTATCTATCTATCTCTCCCTGGTATGCCCATCATCGTTCAACTTATAACAATATCAATTTTTTGCCCTTTCGGAAACTTGTGAAAATAATCAACTGATTTCCATGGATAATTCCATTCTTATTTAAACTGGTGAGTATTTTTAATTTTTTTTTACTCTTTTCTACTGCAACACTACGCTTAATTACCCCGTGCATTTTATGTGAACCTGTTCTCATAAATTATTGCATCGTAAACTTTCATTTAATTTAATGAAATAGTTTGCCATGCTTGCGTACTAATTACTGCATACAAGTCATTCCAAAAATTAGTTACCGCACAGGTCCTTGCCACTCATCAACGCATATGTGACCTTAAAATACTTACGCATAAACCCCCAAATTTTGCTAACGCACAAAACCTTGCCGTTATTATGAAATGAAATGAAATTAAACACAATATTTTTAAAAACTTGAATTTATTTTCTTAAATTCACAAAATTAATACATTCAACTAATTCAAAGTTTGTGCACAATAAATTCTTTAGACATTCCTACAATACCATAAAAATAGGATCGAATCCCAATATATACAATAAATGTTTTCTTAAAATTCTCAAACACGAGTCCTTCAAAGTATAGTAGAAGCACATTAAATTAGTTACCGGACGAGCCCTTAAAGTGAAGTACAACAACAGTCCCCAAACCTTATTATTACAAGCGTTCGTTACAAAAGCTCCAAAGACTGGGTAATATTGTTGTAGAAAAATTTCAAACGTTAAAAATGAACTCACACGTTGGGGTTCACATTTTTTCCCTGTGTCTCAACGTGCAGTTTTGTGTACTTTTTTCTCCTTTCTTCCACTTCCTGTCATGTCAACGCATTTGTGCGTCTCTATACTGTATACTTACATACATATGTACTGATGCAGTTATTTGAATTTTATCAACAGCAAGTTGTTTGTGCATATAAGGACCTCTGGTCGGATATAGGGATTGTACAATTATTTTGGTGTTATTGCAAGTGATAAGGGTATGCATAAAATACAAGGTTCGGCACTGCAGTTTGTGAAATGAGGATACTACATTCTACTTTATACAGTATATACTTTGTTTCCATGAGTTGTTTGCTCACTTAAACAACCCCTTACACATGGCATGAAACTGTTGTGGGGATACATGCACTGAGCTGAATCGAACTTTTCGAGAACCCGGTATGAGAAAAATGTAATGTATGCATGGAAGTGTGTATGTAGTGTGTGTGTGTGTATGTGTGTGTGTGTATGTGAGTGAGTGTGTGTGATGTGAATTGCAAACTGCAAAATCCTTGCTGGTTGGCTGGCTCTGGGAGGAAAGGAATTGTGCGTACTGCAGTTCGAGGTTATTTAACACTATAGGGCCTGCAATGCCTAGTTCTCTCCAGTGTATCGTATTATAATATCATGACGTCTTGCAAATCTCATGGGCTACAGTGAGAAGAGAACTCGAAATTCATGCATGTGGTGTTGTCACTATTGTGCTAAAGTATTCCTGAACTTGTTCCTCTCTGTATTCTATATACATACATGCAAGTCTTTCTAGATACCCTGTGATAAAGTTTACTACTAACTACTTAAACACCACCAGCAACCGCCTGAGACTAAAAAGCCTTTTCAGTGGCATGTACTGCACAAGTTTGAAGGAGTTTCGATGGATGTTGTAGTGAATAGATGGAAAATAAGAGAATATTATTCCTTGGTTTATGCCAGTAAATTCTCCCTGTTTCTCTTTGCACAAAAAGAAAATTTACTCATAAAATATCTATATGGGGATTTTGCAATTGCCTTAAGGACCTCCGAGCAGAATATTTGGCAATGCCAAGTACCCCATGGTAATTCCATGTATAGAACTCTTTCTCAGTAATTCCAAGTAGGATTTCTCAGTAATTCAAACTACCTAGTAGTAATAATACTTGAATGGTTTTCAATTTGGGTAAAGTTTGATGTGCGTTCTACCCGTGTCAAAAGGGTATGTATACGGTAGTAAAACGTGCGTATGTCGGTTCATTCAAGCTCAAGTCATTAAAAATGAATTGCCTTCGTGACCTTCGACTGGAATTACAATACCCTTGTATACAGTTATGAATTTGTAGTTCTGAACCGTAGAATT